>JAJOOS010002095.1:0-38851 GCA_029582725.1 Solanum chiquidenum
GATCTGAATGATGTATTACGCCATTTGACAACAATCCATTGTCCCCCAAAATACTTAGTACAAATTTTATGAATAAAACAAATAAGATTACAAAATAAGGAAAAAGAAAGATACAAATATTCAGTACCACGCAAGAGTACCATCATAATCTATGCTTTGCGAAATGCACTTCCTCTTGAGCTTCTTGTCATTTCCGAATATCAACACCTTTTGGATGGAATGGTAGCTTGTAAAGTTCATTCTTCAACTGGAGTAAGCTACTAAATTGAACCCCCAACCCCGAGTGACAATGAATTGCCAAATGACGTATACATCTTTCAAATTTGAACACATAATTATGATCGTCCAATTAGGCCAGAGGCCATTTTAGACTCAAGGTGGGTTTCTAATGGGCCCAACACGCCTTGAGTGTTGGGTCGACTTAGTTCAAAATGCGCTAGAAATTGGGATTTGATTTTGCCCTATACTAGTTGACTAAGAGTGACTTTTGAAAGAGCGGAAACCCAAGCGGACAACTTAGGCTGGAACTCACGACAACCATTGGACGCATGACGTACCAATAAATTACCGATCATTCCAAAAAAGGGTTGAGTATAAAAAAGTCTGGCTGCGGTTCCGCAAAACCGTTCTTTAATATACTATACATACATGTCGGGAAATGTCATGAATGCAATGACAGTTTATATACAGTTTAAACAAATAATGAATAAATAGCAAATATAATATACAAATAATCAACAAAATATACAAAATACAATGAATAACACAATAAAAGAATAACTCTTCAATTTGAAAAAATGAACTCTTAATGGTTAGAACCTCTAATCCCCAGCAGAGTCGCCATTCTATTTACATCTCTACTCTATTCAAATAGGGCGAAACGTCGAGGTGACTCGAAAAATAAACAATTAAGTCGATTTTAAAAGAATTTAAAGAATAAACGAATTTTGAAGGAGTCACCATCTAATTTTAGGAAAAAACTAGAAAACCATTAAGTAATCTACGAAACCAAGATTCTAGGTAAGGGGTTCAAGTTACTTCGAAGGAAAGGTGTTAGGCATCCTTCGAAATCCACAGATGTGGGTCCTGACTGAATTCATTTTTTCAATTTGAGGAGAAAGTAAAAATAGTATACAAATATAACAAACATGCAACATACATAAGTAATAAAGTAAACACGTAATATGAGAAACAACCTAAGATTTACCTATCATCGATAATATACACAATAATGAATAAAAAATTATAATTCAAATTTCATTTAAATAACCTCAATGAGAAGCGACTCCAGGGTACCTGTAAACGCACTTAGTAAAAGTGTTAGTAATAAATAAATAAAAATAAAAACAAATGAAATAAATAACTGAAAATAAAACCCGTCTTATTAACATGGGAGGCCTTGGAAACCGACGGTAATTTCTTCATCGGCCATTTTAACTTACAAAAAATATAAATTTAAACTAAATTTCCGTCTTTTATAATGTGGAGGCCTCCAAAACCGACGGAGTGATTTTATCATTGACCAATTTAGCAAAATATTTTTTAACATAAACTCATATGAAACCAACAAGAAATAATATAAGACAAGTACAACAATTCAAAACTATAACCATATAAAAGTAACAAAACATCCAAACAATAACTAAATAATAATAAGCACACGTCAATACAACTATCAAACTATAATGACATAACTAAAAATAATAAGAAGAAGAAGAAGAAGCACCAACTGTTACCAACGTGACAAAACAATAACAATTAAATAATGATAATGTAGTAACATGATTTAAGTAAAGCTATAGGTAAACAATGTGCAATGAATAAAATTAACCAACTAAACCAAATATAAAAGGGTTCATTAACAAAAAGACAAAACAGTGATATCCATTATTAAAAAAAAATAAAACATTTAAAGTATATTAAAACAAATCACAATACTATAATCCTGGCAAAGCAAAACACAATCTGGGAAGGTGTGCATGAAGAACAACAATATCAAATAGAGACAAAGCAAACAATAACAAAAGGCTATACCAAACTATAAACAAAACTCACGAAAAAGAAAGAAAGAAAGAGAAATCAGTCCCAAAACTTGAAATAATCAACAATAAAAAGCATATGAACTTGAGAACAAAAAACAAAGATAGAGGTGGCCGGAGTTTGAACCCCTCCGACCAGATCTAGAATTGAAAAGAAAAAACAAAGTGAAAAAGGGATTATCGGAGGGAAATAATTTCTGAGTAGATCTGGAGATTTATTAAAGTTGCCGGAGCTTGCGTTCGCCAGCGCTGGATGTCGGAGCTGATACACTTGCAAAACAAATAAAAATCGTGAAGGGGAGAGGGGAAGGGAACTGGCGTTTAGCCGGCTGGAAAGAGGAAGAGAAGAGAGGGCTTAACAGTTGTTGTCTTGCTCCGGTTCATTGGAGCTTGGGAGCTCCTCGCCGGAGCTAGAAAAGAATAGGGTGATGGAGGTTTTGTGGGTCGCCGGAGATGGCATTTTCTGGTTGCTGGTTCGCCAGAGATCAGGGTTGCAGGTGGGTCGCGAGTATAGCTCGTTGGAGGAGGAAGAAGGAAAGGGATTTTGGGTTGGTTTGGGTTTTGGCTGGCGGGTTTGGATTGTTGGTGTGTTGTTTCTGGGTTGTTGTTTGCTGCCGGAGTTGGTAGAGGACTGGTAGATTTGAGGTGGTGAAGGGAAGCTGTTGGTTTTGAGGTCACCGGAGTCCGGTTGCTTGGATTTTGCTCGCTTTCGTTCCGGTTTGGTCGTATTGTTGGAGAAGAGAAGAGTCAGTGAAGAGAGGAAAGGAGAAAAGAGGGGTGGGTTGACCAATGAGGTCTCATTTTTGGTGGTGATTGGTCGGAGCTCCGACAAAAGTTCGCCGGAGAAAGGATAATGAACTATAGAAAAATAAAAACATCTGATAATTGAACCCCAAATTCTAAAGTTGATTCACCACCCCTCCGTTTTTTAACCTAACCAAAACTTATATAGAAAATAATTGATAAATGGGCCCAATTTGTGGGCTTGGAATTGTGGCCCAAAATTATCGATTAAATAAAATATTTGTATTTGAATAAATTTTTAGACTGTGCAAAATATTAGAAATGAATATTAACAAATATAATTAATAAAATCAATATTAAAAAAATAATAATAATAAATATAATAAACGTAACTAATGACATGTAAAAAATGCAATTTTAAAATTAATTAATAAAAAAAAAAGTAAATCCTAAATTTTGATAAACAAGGATAGTTATCGATAAATTTATTCAAAATTATAAAAAATGTATTTTAAACTATTAAATAAATAAAACTTAAAAGTCACGAATTTTGAAAATGTTTGGCCAAAATTGGGTGTCAACACACAATACACCACAAAACCTTGAGTACCCTCTGGTAAGGTCAAAACTGGGGCACTAGTCAACCTCTTATTCAATTCCTAAAAGCTTTTTCTCACAAGCTTCAGACCATTGAAATTTCACTGTCTTTTGAGTCAACTTGGTCAAAGGAGACGAAATAGACGAAAACCCCTATACAAACCTTCTATAGTAGCTAGCTAAACCCAAGAAACTCATAATATCAGTTGGAGATGTGGGTCTAGGCCAATTCTGCACTGCCTCAATTTTCTGAGTATCAACTTTAATTCCCTCTCCAGACACAATATGGCCTAAGAATGCCACAGACTCAAGCCAAAATTCACACTTAGAGAATTTAGCATTAACCCCTTATCTTTCAAAGTCTGAAGAACTGTTCTGAGATGGCTAGCATGATCTTCTTCATCCCTTGAATAGATTAGTATGTCATCAATGAAGACGATAACAAACATATCTAAATAAGGTTTGAAGACTATATTCATAAGGTCCATGAATGTTGTTGGTGCATTGGTCAAACCAAAGGACATGACCAAGAACTAATAATGACCATATCTAGTCTTGAATGATGTCTTTGGAATGTCACATTCCCTAATTTTCAACTGATGGTAACCTGATCTGAGGTCAATTTTCGAGAAACATGAAGCACCCTGAAGCTGATAAAAAAGATCATCAATTCTAGGAAGAGGATACTTATTCTAGATGGTAACCTTATTTAATTGACGGTAATCTATACACATCTTAAGAGAACCATCTTTCTTTCTCACAAACAAGACCGGAGCGCCCCAAGGTGAGACACTTGGTCGAATAAAGCCCTTATCTAAAAGATCTTTCAACTGCTCTTTCAACTCTTACAACTCAGCTGGTGTCATTCTGTATGGCGGAATAGAGATAGGATGAGTATCTGGAATAAGATTTATACCGAAGTCTATCTCTCTCTCAGGAGGGACTCTGGGAAGATCATCTGGAAAGACTTCTGGAAACTCTTTTACTACTGGAACTGACTAAATAGGAGGTATCTCAGCACTTGAGTCATTAAGTCGAACTAAGTGATACACACACCCCTTAGACACTAACTTCTTTGCCTTAAGGTACGAAATGAAACGACCTTTAGGCACTGCTGAACTGCTTTTCCACTCTAAGACTGGCTCATTTGGAAACTGAAACTTGACTACTCGAGTTCTACAATCAACTGAGGCATAACAGGCATGAAACCAGTCCATACCAAGAATGACATCAAAGTCTACCATGTCTAACTTAATTAAATCAGCCATGGTACTCTTGTGATTGACGGAGACGGGAAAATCATGATAGACCCTCTCTGCTAGAATAGACTCACCAACAAGTGTGGAAACACTGAATAGTTCACTAAGTTGCTCAAGAATAACATCAAAGCTCATAGCAACATAAGGAGTTACAAAAGACAAACTCGCTCCTGGGTCTAGCAAAGCATAAACAGTAAAGTCAAAGACTCGAATCATACCAGTAACAACATCTGGAGAGTTCTCTTGCTCTTGCCGACTGTTGATAGCATACAAGCGGTTTGTTCCTCCGCTAGTACCAGAAGTAGCTCCTCTAGGTGCAGCCCTGTCTGGTGGAGCAACTGAAGAAGACTAGGCTCTATTTCTCTCCTTACCCTGTCTGTTCTTTGGACACTCTCGCATGAAATGTCCACTCTGACCACACTTGAAACAACCAATGGAGCCCTCACGACAAATACCTGAGTGGTTCCTACCACACTTGGCGCAGACAGGAGGCTTACTACCTCATTGCGCCACACTACCCTGTGAATATGTAAGTTTAACTCTGGAATTTTGACCATAGTACTCACTCTTGTTCTTAGGTGCAGGTGCACTAGCAGATAATGGAGCAGGTCCCTTCTGTTTCTGTTGGAAAGACGACCGGTTTACATTACTCTTCTGCTGCTCGGACTCATTCCCTGTCTTAGGTCTCTTGTTCTTGAACTCCTCTTTGTCCTTCAGTTTCTCTTCCTCTACTTGTTGCACATAGACCATCAACCTTGAGATGTCCATGTCTCCAATAAGCATTGCTGCTCGGCCCTCCTTGCTTGACAGGCGACCCAAACCAACAACAAATAAACTCATCATACTCCTCATGTCCGCAACCATTTCAGGAGCATAGCGAGACAGTTGGGTGAACCTCAAACCATACTCATGCACACTTAAGGAATCCTGTTTTAGTGTGAGAAACTCACGTACCTTAGCCTCTTTCAGTTCTCGGGGAAAGAATCGCCCCAAGAAGGCATCTTCAAAACATGCTCATCTCGCAGATGGTGCATTCTAAGCTCTACCCCCTTTCCACTGATCAAACCAGGTCCTAGCAACATTCTTCATCTGATAAGCAGCTAGCTCCACTCTCGCAGTATCAACAACATGCATCACATCGAACACCTTTTTCAGTTCTTCAATGAAATTTTCTGGATCCTTTGTAGTGCTCGAACCAGTGAAACTTGGGGGATTCATCCTCAAGAACTCACGAATCCTTGAAGTGTCAGCCTCTTCTTCCCGAGCTCCTCTTTGCTGCCCAACCTGATTGGTCACAACTTGGCTAAGCATCCTTATAGCCTCTCTAAACTCAGCATTAGAGACCTCTCATTGCGGTTGCACTTCAGGTGCATTAGGTAACTCTTGCTCTTCAACATTCCTCCTAGCTGGATGACCCTTGACTGCTCTTCGTGGAGGCATGGTTATCTGAAAACACACGCAAACACGAATTAGAAGGAAACTTTTAGAGATAAACTCTAACGCAGGAGATGGATATGAAAGAAGTGAAGAATTTCCTAAATGTTGCAGCCTCCTAATTATAGATGTGGTGCGCTTCATACCTATAACTAGGACTCTACAGACACGGCTTCATAGACTCCCTAGGACTCTTGAACCTGGCTCTGATACCAAGTTTGTCACACCCCGAGCCTACACCCTGGGCGGGATTGGCACTCGAAGACCATTGCTGGTCCCAAGCGAACCCTTGGCCTGACTTTCTGAACTCATCGGAAGAATTACTCAGCATCATAAGTTTAAACAATAACTTAAAGAAATATCATCTTAGCCAAAATGATAACTTAGTCTTTAAACAACATCTGGATGAATAATGTAAAGACTACTAAACTACTAACTTCCTAACTATTTATGAAGCCTCTAAAACAATTGAGATGAATGTTGGGACAAACCCCACAACATCCTAATGAACTAAACTAGAAAGCGAATAAAAGAGTCCTCCGGAATGCAAAGAGGCTCACCACTGATTCTGAGTTGCTCAACTGGATCAACGAGGCGCTGGGTGCTGATCCTGGTTACCTAAATCTACATCATTAGACGACGCAGGCCAACTGGCATCAGTACATTGAATGTACGAATATGCTAGTTGGAATGCTAAACAACATAGGCTAGAAAATGGATCTGAACAAAACTGAAGAACTTACCTGGCTCAACTCAACTCAACCTGACTGACTCATTTCAATATAAAGCAATTTAAAACAAGTGCAATATATAGAAAAACTATTTAAAAACATGATATAACTCTGTGTGTATGCAAAGATACAATAAATCTGAGATGTATATTGAAATACAAATGAACTGATGTATATTAAAATACAATAACTGATGTGGGAGTTTCTCTAACCGACAACCATCACATAAGAGCTATAATGATGATACAGCGATCAACCTCACGCTGCCAGAGCATCCTATACCCGGCCAAAGGTATAGAACATGAACTGCCTAATGGATCCACTAGTCTGATATGAAAAGGATTCTTCTAAAAAGTATGAACATCTTCTACCCATGATGGCTACATGGTTCTATGGGGGCTGTGGGTTCTTTGAACGCTCCCTCAATTCGGTGCTCAATACTACTCCCAAAAAAATGTACTGGCTCTTATGTTTTTAAAACATATTTCCTCTGTGATTAAGATTAGTGCTCAAAACTTAGCTCAAGGCTATCTTGGAAATCAAAGTTTCCCTTCTTACTTCATTTAGAAAGCAATTATTCTTTTCTGAAAAACTAGCCCAAAGTCTCTTTGGAAATCTCAGTTTCCAATCTTGTTTAAAAGTGAAAACATTTCTTTTAAACTTCTTTGGGAATACTTAGTTCCCTAATACCCCTTTGAAGAAAAGAACTTCAAAACATAGCTTTACTCTTGCTTAACTTTAAAACTTAAGTCTTAAAACGACTTTAAAACATTGTTAAAGACCCTTGAAAACTTTAAGAAACTTGGCTTTGACTTGCTACTTAACTTCTAGACTTGACTCTTAACTTCTTTGACTTTGATCTTAACTTTCCTTGAATTGAATTATGGATTCAAGGTTCATGATCTCATGTATATGAATGATTTCATGATGTTTAGATGTACTTTAGAGTTTTGGAATCGACTAGGAAACATAGGTACATCGCTTAGGAACAAGTACTAAAAGGTGGGGAACGTATGGGGAGAACTGGCATCCTTGGCGCTCTGAGAGGCGCGGGCCGCCAGCCCTCAAACTTCAGAGAGGTCTGGCTGGCGCGACGCACCAGAGGCCAAACTTCAGAGAAGTTTTTGTGGCGCTCTGGCAGGCGCGACGCCCCAAGCCCTTGCCCAGAACTCTCCAACTTTTCTCCTTCGTTTTTCATCTATAAACCCTCCAATCTTCCCTAGTTCTTCCCCCAAACACTTAGGGTCATTAGCACCCTCAATATACAACCAATCTAACTCGAAAGACAACCCGGAAACATGAATCAATTCACCCCCAAGCATCAACAACTCAACCAACAAGAATTCTATAATTTGTTCTTCAAGAACCTCACTTCTTCAACATGTAAACAACTCAAAACCAATGGATTGAAATAAGTTGGTGTGTGGGTGAACTAACCCAACACAAAAATATCTCACATACCTTAATAGGGATCACCCGCGATGAATTCCACTCGCAAGCTTGGATGATCTTGGTGAATTCTTGCTTTCTTCTCTCGTTCTTTCTTCCTTTCTCTTTTCTCCAAGACCTAAGCGTGAATTTAATTATTCTAATCTGACCAAAATAAGCTTTTACCCCAAATAAATCCCCAAAACGAATTAGAAAATTAATTAGGGAAAAGACTATTTTGCCCTTCCTTAATTCCGGATTGGGACTTTCCTCAATCTAATAGCCTAATTTCCGAAAGGCATATCTCACTCATACGATGTCGAAATCGTGCAATCTTGGCGGCGTTGGAAAGATCTATCCAAGGGCTTTCCAACCATATCAAGGTCTTCTCCTAAATACTCCTGATATATGAGTTATGGCCGTTTGAAAATGGCCAGAAACTCACTTTCTTAACTTTGACAAAATTTCCAGATTTCCTTATTCTTTCCAAAAATCAATATTTCCATATTTTAAACTCTTTATAGTCGGTTCTAGGTGCGAGATGTTACATATAAGACTGAGAGAAGTTCTTCCAAAAAATCAGAGGTTTAATACAGGTGGCAATGTGAAAAATCATACATCGCAAGAGAGCTTCAATGGGGTGTAGTCAACTTCCAAATAAGAAACAGATTCGAAGTCTGATGGTAGAGATTTTCTCGAACTTCCTCTTGGTGTGGTATGACTTAAAAGACTATCCATCTCTTGCCTACTAGTCATGTTAGGACCGAAATAAGCAGGTGTAATGCGGAAGCTAGCAAAGCAAACCTCGAAAGACCATGAGTAAGAAGACAAACGAGAAACACACCAAAAAACACAAAAAATTAACGTGGTTCGGTCAATCGACCTATGTCCACAAAGGAGATGAGCAATCCACTATATAAATATGAGAGTACAAAATATAGAGAGAAATAGCCTCAACCAATTCACTCGGGATACATGGGAGGTTCACACAAGTGATAGCGTATCAAGCTTGTGACCCAGAAATTCTTCCCCTAACCAAAACTCTCAAATCCCTTAAATCTACATTGTGAATGTTGATTAAGTTAGAAGGAACAAGCCTATATTTATAGAGTCCTAAACCTTTCCTACAAGTAAAGGACTAGTCAAAATATTAAACCTTTTCCTAAAAGGAAAACCTATTTATGGTAAGAAATCAGGGCAAATAAACCTCAACAAGTCATTGGGCAGAATAGATTTATGATTGCTTTCGTAAATAATTTTAGTTTTAGAAATTCAAATTTTCAAATGGAGCTTAAGTGAGCTTTGGTGTTCGATAAGGAAATTTAATTTGATACGGAAATTAATAAAGAAGGAAAGGATATTTGAATGCATGGTTTTAAACCTATAATGATATTTTTGTGGAGAAAAGGCCCAAAGTAGATCATTCTTATTCCTTTTTCACATAGAACACTAATATAATTGTCCCTCCTCTTGTTTGTAATATTGATGCACTTTTGATCCTCTTAAACTTTCGTCTATTTTTAACATTAGTTTTGTCCATAATTTAGAGTATGGAATGTTCGGTGTTCTTCCTCTATATTTACTAGAAACAAGAACTCTATGAGGGAAGATGAGAAGAGGAGTGTTCTATTGAGAAAACTGAATTTAGTTGCGAACTTCGTCACTGATTCACTTGTAGCTAACATAAATTGATCGTTGAGTAAGAATAACGATAAATTTTGTTGTTTAGCTATAAAACTTGTCCGTGGCTAAATCCTATATATCTTTTTTAGTCCAAATATCATTGTAGCTAATCAAATCAAGAATCTGCCTTTATTTGTACTGTTGCACATGAAATCTTACATAACGAGCCTTTCGATCTCAAAAGTAAAGACAAGTTTGAGGGCGGACCAGAACTGCACCAATACTATAAACATGAAGGATTATTAGTGTTCCACGTGAAAAAGTAAGGATAACATTGAGTCTGAACACAAAGATAAGAAACATTTTTATGCTTTTTCTCTATTTTTGTGCCTATAAATTATGTCATAAAGGGTAAAATATTTTTTTTATGATAATTTCCTTTTGACATTTCTTATTTTTCTCATGAACCAATTCCATAAAATTTTGGTATTATGAAAAAAGAATGCTCTTTAGGAAAAATTTGTGGTACAATTTTCTATTATCATTGAATAATAATTTTGCTATATGTACATGGGTTGTGATGCATCAATTCTATTGGATGGACTCACCAGTGAGAAAAAAGCAGTCCCAAATTCAAGTGTTAGGGGATTTGGACTCATTGATGCTATTAAAGAAGCTTTAGAAGCAGAATGTCAAGGCCTAGTTTCTTGTGCTGATGACTTTATTTCTATGGCAACTAGAGATGCTGTTGTCTTGGTAAATTTTACTTTTTATTTCATCATTATTACTTCCATATATCATTTGAGATTATCTATGTTACTATTTAAGTAAGTCCTCTGATCGCTATCGATATGATGTGAGGCTGATTTGCTAACCGTAACGAACTTAATTCTATTTCAAAAAAAAAGTGAGAAGACCTTTGAGAAGGGATTGGGGTCACTTTTTTTTTTTTTTAAGGACTTCAGTTCTCAACAAGGCTCGAAGACCTTTGACTAGATTTGAAATGGATCAGGTAAAACATCCGTTTAAAACATGGGTGAGAATAATTAGTAATTTTCTCTATTTCTTCAATGGTAGCATTGATAGTATATATTTCTTTTTTAATCCGTCTCAAAAAGAGTGTTGTTTTCTATATTTAGTAAGTTTTTCAGTTTCAATATTTTATATGACAAGTTTAAAATCACAAGATTTAACTGGACGACACACATCTTAGCTTTAATCTAAAATCCACAATATTCAAAAGTCTCATTTTGTTTCTTAAGCTCCGTGCACAGTCAATTAACGAGTAATGTGTAATATTTTTCTCCATAACTTATTTGATTAGCCATGGAGTTAAGGAAAAACCAAAGATTCTTAAAACTTGTGAGCTTAACCATGATACAATGAGAAGTTTTAAATTATATTATTTAGTTTTGATTATAAAATGTCACAGCCTGGAGGAAAATGGTATGATGTAGAAACAGGAAGAAGGGATGGAGATGTTCCCTTAGCTTCAAATGTGAATCTTCCTGCTGCTACAATTTCAGTTTCTGACTCCATCAAACTCTTTGCAAGCAAAAGTCTTACTCAAACAGACATGGTTTAACTTCTAGGTGATTTCCTATTTTACAATCCTTCATTTTACGGCATGCGTGCACCTCAACTATTTTATCACGTATATACTATGTCCCATTAGGATGAGTATACCAAATAATTCTATTCAGCGAATCTGAGACGGATCAAATTAGAAATTACCTAACATTTTTTACTTTTACTCAGATTTGAAAAGCGGTGGATTTATGGTTCACATTTCATTATGTTACCCATATTAGGACACACCTTTGGATGCTTTCCTTTTTAACGCAACATTTTTATTTTTCAAACCTTTATCTTATCCTACATTTTCTTTTTAATGACAAGGGTAATCAAACTAGCTTGCGAGTTGCGTGCACCTAGAGTATGTATTATTTTACTAAAAATCCAAAGGTATAGCCATGATTTTAAATTTAAGGGTTCTAAGCAATATCTTCTTTGGTTACCACATTTTTAGATAGATAAATTATAATATTAAATAATTTTTTAAACATAAATATAGCATTTAAGATAAAATTATACATTGAGTTTTGCTGAATCCATAACTCTGTTAGGTGAATCTACCCTATGATGAGTACATGCTACCACGTAACCATTAACCAACGGTCACTGAATAACTTTAACCATCAAAACTTAGCCGGATCGAAAGAAATTACTTATCTGAAATTTGAACTCTGACAATTTTCATCACATTTCATTGACCGTTAACTACTTGTTTATTTTCGATTCTAGGTGGCCACACTGTTGGAGTTGCTCGTTGCTCACTCTTCAAAGATAGAATATACAACTTCAATAATACTTGTGGTCCTGATCCAAGCATGAGCCAGTGGCTATTGGCTTAATTAAAGGATAAATGTCCTAGAATTTCATTGTTTTTTTACAACACTTATCCTCTTGATGTGGAGATCCCATCTTTGGTAGATAACTCATTTTTTGTATTGGATCATTGATTCTTTGGCATTAGAAATATGCGTATTGTTGTACTCTTTTTCTTGTATGCATTTTCATTCCTTCTTTTCATGTATTCCCTATGTCTCAGTTTATGTAACATATTTCAGATTTAGAGATTCAAACAAGTTTATCTTTGACCGTAAATTTTTCATATATCTTTTTTAAATATTTTAAATTATCAATTATTGTGGCTTATAGTAATTTTTACGTAGTTTACAAATATATAAATTTCATTTTAAAATTTGAAGACTATGAGCAAATTCTCGGTCAAGCTTAAATTGTTTGACTCTCGAAAAACGATATGTGTCCCATAAATTGGAACAGAGGGAGTATTATGTTGCAATTTGATTGATTCTTATTGAAACTATTTTGGATTGTACCATTCCATCTTATGACTCTTTTATTGTCTAGAAACTCAAAGGTCTTGCCTTAGATTCAATACATTGATAATGTCGAAATCTGAAAACTTTTTCCCATTAGTTTTTGCATTGTTTTCAAAATAAAGTAAGTGTCTTGTGTTGTGATTTACTCAGTTTGTTGAGTTCACTAATATTTTCATAAAACTCATAAAATATGTGAAAAATAGATACAACTCTTGACAAAACCAGATATCATTTACTCCAACAATATCATCGGTTGATCCTAAAATGAGGCGATGGCGAAGATTGACCCTACACTTCTCTAAGTTGTGCTCAATCAAATATCAACAATATAGTAAACAGAATAATCAACTCTAAGACAATGTTAGATAACCACCAAATCAAGATTCATCACTACAAGTCAAAATGTTTAATAATTCATAAAAGATATATGCAAAAGTTATTGTTAAAGAAGAGATTTTGAATCGCAAAATTCAAATTTGTCATGTAAATTGGGACAAAGAGAGTAATTTAATACCACTAGCTAGAACAATTTAAGATCAAGCGCACTCACACAAAAAAAAAAGAGAATTAGCTATGAAATTTGTTACAAAGCTATCGCTAAATCGCATGTAGCTAATAATATTTGTTGATAATTCATTGTTAATCCATCGTTAAACTGGTTTACGAACAAAAGGATGAGAGATCAGCCTTGATCTTCTGAATGGTTGCAACATTAGTCTTGAATGACACAGCCTGAATCTGCTCATCCATTGTACCGATAATGCACTAGTCCTTTTTGAAACACAAACATGTCACCAATTTGTAGAGTTTGAGTATATATATAGAGCTTGTTAGTAGTGTCCACTAAGTCAACCTCGAGGCTTCCTTCGATCATGAATAATAGCTCGGTTGCACGAGGGTGAGTGTGGGGCGGGTTAAGGACAGACAGCAAGTGAAGTACTCTGTCCAGCCAAAGCAGAGAACTTTGCCTTGCTAGCGTTTGTTACTTAATTAAACTTTGACCGATATGATGTCATGTCAAAAAATTTCCAAATGATAATTTTTTTGTTTGATGTATTATTTATATAGTTATAGTACAAAACTTTTTTTATGAAGTACTTAAAAAAATTTAAATAAAGAAATTAACATATGTCTCACTACTCTGTGATTGAAAAAAGAAAATTGGAACTATGAAAGAAACAACATTGTTTGAACATCTTAAGAAACATTCATTTGAATACAAAATGAAACAGCATGATTGCTAACATGAGAAATGTAAGCACACAAACTAACTATTGATGATAGCAATATCCTTAATCGTATCACTCAACATATTGGTAACTTTGCAAGCAACATTTCCCAGCTACGGTCTAGAAAACGAAAATAAGCATGTCTCCATGATCTCTTGAAAAGCAATGAACCACAAACACCCCAAAAGCTAAGTGAAAATCCTATAGCCATTGAAATGTAAAACCAATCCACTTCATCTTTGTCTCTCTCATCATCTTCATACTTGTGATTTGGAATATTACCATCTGAACTACAGTTCACCAAGAGCGGGAGCCCACAGAGTTTGTTTCCTTGAAAACTCGTAGGATCAAAGCTTTGAAGTTGAGTGCTCAATGGTATCATACCTGACAAATTGTTATCTGATAGATTCAAGTAGCCCAAAGTGGTCAAACTCGAAAAGCTTTGTGGGATTTGACCATAAAGTTGATTTTCTGAAAGATCAACCGATTCCAAGACTTTCATGTCACCAATGTCATTTGGAATCTTACCAGTTAGGTTATTTTTGGAAAGATTAAATGATCTTAATCCTGCAAGACGTGTTAGACTTGTAGGAATATCTCCAGAAAGATTATTGCTAGACATATCCATACTTGTAAACAACGCCAAAATGGTGTCATATGGGTACATGTTGCCTTTAGTCGTCACCATTGCACTCTCTATCAAAACTCCGATATAATAAGAATAATTTAAGTCTTCATCATATTCCAATTCCTTTTTTTCTTTGACCATCGCACTCAAATTGCCAATACACCTTGGTATGATTCCAACAAATGTATTGTTTGCAAGGTCTAAGATCTGAAGATCTTTGAGGTGACAAAGTTCTTGAGGCAATTCACCATCGAATTTATTGGACCGAAGGATAAGGATTATCAAGGTTGGAAACCTCATTCCCAACCAAGATGGTAATTTTCCAATAAACTCATTCTCAGCTAAATCTATTTTGTGCAGTTTTGTGCAGTTTCCTAAGGATGAAGGAAACAGACCGTTAAGTCTATTTCTTCGCAAGTCTAATGATCGCAAATTACTCAAAACCTCCATAGATCTTGGTAAGCTTCCAATCAAATTATTGTCCCTCAAGATTAAAACGGTCAACTTGGGCCAATTCATCCAACAATCAGGAATTTCTTCTGATAAATCATTTCCCCCGAGGTTTAAGATCTCTAATCTGTAAGATCCATTCTTTGCTGCACACAAAAAGTTAGATAAACCTTTGGAAAAAGAATTGTTTGAGAGATCTATCTCACTTACAATGGTTGAAATCAAAGGTAATGGTCCACTAAAATTGTTGGAACCCAAGTATATTGTCCAAGGACCTCCATGTCCATCCGTCCACGAAGGTGTCGAGATGATTGGAACCTCACCAACAAATTGGTTATGAGAAAGATTGAGAAATCGAATTTGAGAAGACAAGTTCCAAAACCAAGTTGGAACCTCACCATGTATTCCACCATCTGATATGTCGACATTCATTATCCTCTTTTGAGTTCTGAGCCACATGGGAAACAAAGGGCCTATATTCCAGCCGCCTATTACAATGTCTGTGGCTTGAAAAGGTGGAATCCAATTCTTACTCACTTTTAAAGTCAGATTATTTCTAGATGCAGAGAAGAATTGTAATTGTGTTAATTTAGAGAAATGACTTTCTGTTACAACACCTTCCAACCTATTGTTATCGATGAAAAAGTATTCTAGCATTGAAAGATGGCCAACACTTTCCGGAAGAGCTCCTGTGAGTTTGTTATCGTCTAGTCTCAAATCAGTTAAAGAAGAAGTATTTCCAAATCCAACTGAAAGGAAATTACTCCTAACATTGAATAATTCAGATATATTCCCCTCAAATTGATTCTCTGAGAGACCGAGTAGTTCTAATTTCCCTAACTTTCCAATTACATTTGGTAACTTTCCAGAAAGCATATTATAAGAAAGGTCAATATTAATTATTGAGCTCAAATTTGAAATCAGACTTGAAACTGTTCCCTCAAGACGATTTAATCTAAGGTAAAGTGATTCTAGATCTTTGCATTCAAAGAGCCAATGTGGTATAGTGGAGTTGAGGTTATTTTCAGAAAGTTGGAGATATTTAAGTTTTGTTATGTTTCCGCTCTTACTCTGTATCGCACCTTCGATGCCACTACTATAGAGCACAACATTTTCAAGATTATTCAAATCAAACAACCATTTGGGTAAACGACAATTGAAAGAGTTTCCAGAAGCCTCGAAGGTTGTGAGAGAAGTCAAGTTAACTGGACCGTCAGGAAACGGGCCAATAAAATTACAGTAACTCAGGTCAAGAGAAACGAGATTTGGGAGGTTGAAAACCCATTTCGGAACAGAAGAACTAAAGTTGTAATTCCCAGAAAGATCGAGAGATTTGAGTGAAGAAATATTGTGATGATCAATTAGAGGTGTTATATGATGAAGACTACAATGGCGTAAACGAAGATCAACAAGAGAAGGAAGCATGTTAATAACCTGTAGCCATTCATTAGCTTTGCTAAGATCAACACTTTCTATCTTCAGGTTCTCAAGACTCGAAAGACTTGTCAACCACTCTAGGTTATTGATCCTTAGATATCTCGGCCCGAACCAATCACTATAAATGCTTAGCTCAATCACATGACGAGTGAGATTGTTGCACACCACCCTTTTCCATTCACAACAATCTTTTCCGACAACCCAAGAAGAGAGAATATTTGAGGGATCATATACTTCTTTCTTCAAGGTCTCCAACGCTTGTTGCTCATTGTCTCTACAAATCCCTACACAAACAACAAACTTGGTATTTGTCAAAATAAAAAACAAGAGAACCCATAGTGTTATTGCTAACACTTTCATGGTGTGCAATGTTTTAGACTAGCAAGTGAAAAGTATTTTTTGTGTGTGGTAGTTGTTTGCTTATATTTTTCACTAGGCCAAGCAATATGTATTTATAGCTATCAAGAAGATGCATGTAGATTTTTTCCCCCCTTGTTAAATGGTACTATATGTTAATTAAGTCAAGTCTTCTCTACAACTTTATCAATTGTCCCTGTTTGGGCCATGCATGCTCACGTTGATGAAGTTGTCTTGCTGATAAAAAGAGGACTTTTCTTAAAAAGTTATAAACAAAAAATGCAGTGTTTTAAAAGGCGGGGGGCGTAAGGCGAAGTGTTTTATACAGTACGGGGCGAGGCGTAAGTCCCATGGATCTACATGTTTTACAATTTTAACATAATCTCTTACATAAACAAGATTAATTAGATAATTTTATTGATTTTTAAATAATTATAATATCAACTAATTAATAATCACTTGTTTGAATGCTTCATTATTGGTTTTTTAATTCGAAGACTTGTTGATTTTAAAGAGTTTTTTTTCTTCTTCCTCTTAAATTGTATGTATTAAGTCAAGAAGACTCCAACAAGTCTTCTCCACATTCCACAACACTATTAAGGTCCCATTTGAATTTGATTTAAAATCAGATTGATTTAAAGTTAAAGTTAAAGTTAAAATTTGGATATGTAACTCAAATTTTTTAAGTTGTATTTTTTAGTCAAAAACATAAAAAATTTACAAGTTGTGAAAACTATAAAAAAAAAAATCCAATTCTAATATTATTTTACCAAATGAGCAAATCATAGTTCAAAAATAAGATATAGAATATTCTAAGGCACCCTTGATACATATCTTCATGTTCCTTTTATAAGTAAATATTTGTGATTAAAAACTTTCAAATACACTTAATTTTATAAAGAATTATCAACCAACCAAAAAAAAGAATAACTTTTCTTTAATATAATCTTTTCACATGATATAATCAATCTATTCATGTCGACCATAATTTTTTTCAAACTTGATTTTTGTCAAAATAGTAAACAAGAGAAGAACCCATAGTGTCATTGCTAACACTACTTTCATAGTGTGCAATTTTACAGACTAGGAAAGAAAAGGATGTGCGTCAAATAGCTAGCTAGTTGCGTATATTTTTCGCTAGGTCAGGCAATATGTATATATAGTACTCACTCCGTCTCAATATTCACGGATTTTAAGTCTTTATAAAAAATAAAATTGAATTGTTATAAAATATATTTCTTTTACTTTAATTTATTTGTCTGATTTATTGATTTGACATAAATTTAAGAAAATAAAGAAGAGTTTTGAATTTTGTCATCTTAAACTAAAGATATGTTGGTGATTTAAAGACAAGAATGTCAAATAAATTGAAAAAAAAAAGAAGAGAAGAAAATAACTATAAAAAACTGTATGCGACAATTTTATAATCTTAAATATGTCATGTGAAAAATAAAATTTAGAAGTTGCCGAAAAGGAAAAAAAATATTACAGTATTATTTTTTTAAATGAAAATTGAAATTGTATTTGGAGATGAACAGATATTGGGGTTGTTTTTAAATTTTTGTGAGTGATTTGGAGTGAAATTTTGGGAAAACAACTTATTGAAGATAGGCTTTTCAAATCTCAAAAATATTAAGAATTCAACTTCAAGTTACCTTTTATGTGGCACCAACGTAATTTCGAGAGCCACCTGAATTTTTATCTGTTTTTTTAATATTTTAAGTTGTTAATTATTGTAATTTATAATATATTTAGGTGATTTTTAAATATATAACTAACTAAGAAAGAAAAGTAAGACAAATAAATTAAAACGAAAAAAACACAAAAACTCCATAAATACCCTCAACTTAAAGTAAACACGTCGACGAATGTAAAAAAATTCAATTTTTGCATCTATATAAAAATTTTCCATTAGCAATCCAAAATATAGTCTTTCTACTTAGTTTCTAAGCACATTGATCCCTCTCATAAGTTTCCAAGTTTCCCTTCTTTAACGCACAATTGACTTGTTAGAATGGATTTTATATGTATTAATTTTTGAAAATTTACGTAAATTCTCCTAATTAGGAACTAATTACTTAAATAGACTCTAACTCGTAATATTACGAATTTTATTAGATTTTGGTGCATTCAGATATGTTCAGATACATGTGGTTAAAACTAGGCATAATTTGTTTTAGATACATTGTATCCAAGTAGATTTGCATGTTTTTCCTTGTCTTCATTTGGTCAGTTGTTGATCCATCCAAAATTCCAAACAAGGTTTTCCCTTGAAAAAAAATCCGTAAAATTCCCACATCGGATAATTTTTCCATCAAATTTGGTAGACAAAATGTCGTGAGAATGTGACTCTATTAGAAAGACAAGAGATAATCGATGATAGAAATCAAACAACAATACAGAGCAAAAAGTAAAGCAGTTTCTGGAAAAATATTAGGCTCTTGATACCATGATAACAATTGATAAATCAGGAACCAAAAAGAGATGAAAAATATCTTGTATTTCTATGCTTTACAATTGATAAACTATTTATTATTTATATACAAAGATCCAATATCAGATCATATCTTGCACAATATCGATGGCGTGATCAATTCTACATAGTTAAACTTAAAGTAGAATATTGTCTAGGATCTTTTAGAATCATATCAGATATTTGAAATCATATCTGATATGGTCAACAATCCATGCCATTATTTGTGAACTAAAAATATTTCCGGGTTTGCAAAATATTTTTTACACATGGTCAATTATAATTCGGTCATGTCACTAATTAAATTATTTTTAAAAGGGAAAATGGTCAAATATGTCTTCGAACTTTGAGAAAAGGCACATCTATGTCATCCTTTAAAAGTTTGGCCCATCTATGCCATTTCAGTTAACAAATATTGGCATGAATGAGCCTTTTCTAAAAGAAAAAAAAAAGACATAAATTAGCCAAACTTTTAAAGAATAGAATAAAGGGAAAATTGTATGAAATAGCAAACTATTAATTCAAATTAAATGCTATAGTCATAGTTTATTTTAATTGTAATTCGCAGCAAACATCCTTTTTATTTTGCCATCTGATTCGGTATACAATTAGCGATTTTCAGCATACAATTAGCCATTTTCTACATTTTGATATAAAATATGTTTGTGTTTGTATAAAGCAAGAGAAAAGTGTATATACAAATACAAATATATATATTTTCGTCCTATACACTTATAATTATATAAATACATATTTTATTATACAAATTACAATGTATAAATGAATTTATACAAAACTGAACAATTTGTATAAAATTGGATGTTTGTAGTGAATTATACAAATCAAAAGCTCCATAGCAAACATAAAATTTGATATGGAGCACAATTATGCAAACTATAGATATAACATACAAAAATGATTTTAAATTTGCTATTTGTGAAAGTTGCTCTAGAATAAATAAACAAACATTTTCTCAAAGTTGTCGGTATATTTGAACATTTTCCCATTGCATTATCTATATGTATAAGTAAATGTTAGTTATTACAACTTTCAAATACATTTAATATATAAAAATTCATTAATCAACAAAAATAGTGAATAACTTTTCTTTAATGTAATTTTTTCACATATCGCATGATATAGACAATTTCTTCATAGACCATAATTTTTTTTTCCAAACCTGGTGTTTTTCAAAATAATAAACAATAGAAGAATCTATAGTGTCATTGCTAACACTACTTTCATAGTATGCAATTTTTCAGACTAAGAAAGAGAAGTATGTTTGTCAGAATGATTAAAAAGAAAAAACTCTCACATAAATTGAAATAAGAGAAATTATGAAGTATCTATCAAAAAAGTATGCTTGACTTGAAGACTTGTTGATTTTGATGTTTTTTCTTTTCTTTTAAACTAAATATATTAAATATAAAAGGTATCCTATCAGCTATTCCCAAAAAAATTGCCTTTATTCGCTGTAAAAGGGCAAAGAAATGTCGATTTTAAAAAATGAAATGGAAAAATTAAGAATTACAAAATAAGGGTTTAAAAGAGTTAAAAAGAAAAGTATCTAATTATATATAATAGAATAATATCTTCTTTCACGAAAAGATTATGAAAATTGAAGTTATGTTTGAATATGAACAGAAAATGTGACTGATTTGGAGTGAAATTTTGTGAAAACAATTTATTGAAGATGGGCTTTTTGAATCTCAAAAATATTCGGAATTCAACTTCAAGTTACCTTTTATGTGGCACCGACATAATTTCAAGAGTCACCTGAATTTTTATCTACCTTTTAATATTTTAAGTTGTTAATTGTTGTGATTTATAATATTTTTAGGTAATTTTCAAATATATAACTGACTAAAAAAAGAAAATTGAGACAAACAAATTAAAACGAAAAAAAACACAAAAACTCCACAAATACCCTTAGCTAAAAGCAAATACGTCGACAAAGAAATGCCTACTTCTAGCCACTTCTTTAAATGACCAAATTATCCTTATCGAAGAAGCATACATATTGACGAAGACCTGCTTCCCAGACTCTTCTATATAATAGTAAAATAATTCAATTTTTGTATCTATATGAAAATATTCCATTAATAATCCAAGGTTCAATCTTCCTACAAAGTTTCTAGGCACATCGATCCCTTTCATAAGTTTTCCAAATTGTCCTTCTTACACGCACAATAAGAATGGAAATTATGTTCATTATTTGACTAGTTATTACTTCCTATCTTTATTTTATATGTATTAATTTTTGAGAAAAAACTTACGTAAATTTCACTAGTTTAGGAATTAATTACTTAAATACACTCTAGTTTATAATATTACGAATTCTATCAAATTCGGGTACATCCAGATACGTTTAGATACATGTGGTCAAAATTAGATGTATTTTGTTCTAGATACACTATATCCAAATGGATTTGCATGTATCGATATGAGATACATAGACTCACTCGCCTCTCTTTCATCTCTCTCGTCACTCTACTATATATCTGGTGTTCCAGATTCATGTGAATCACAACAGTTACATACATATGCATGTATAGATCTAGTGTGATTCAAATGTATCTAGGATATTTGACTATCTCACTCGTCTCTTTCTCTATTTTAGTGTATCTAATAGCAAAAATACATGTATTTAGTTGTATCTTCCTCAATGTATAGTCGAAAACTATTAATTGATGATAAGATATATAATTATTTGAAAGAATATGTAGAATTAGTACATATTATATCTGGATGTGTATCCAGTAGGGTAGTTTTTTCATTAAACATAAACTTAAGGCAGAAAGAAAGTTGACCCACATCTACAAAAAAATCTTATTAAAAAAGAAAGCAACTCGTCTCGCCTCGCACTTGCATAATTCAAATATCGCCCCGCACAGTTCCAAAATCGCTCCGCCCCCATAAAGATTTAGACTCAGTTGTCTCATTGTTATCCCTATCTAGGAGGGCATTATTTTGTGGCTCTAGCCCTATCTTTAAATATTGGTATTTGAAATTTATCTAAATACATTCTTGTAAAGAACGATTCTCTAAAAAGATAAAGATTAATTTTAACTCAATATTTTTTGTTTCTTATTTATTTAACTAAATAATATAATTAATTTTATACTAATTATTGTCTCTAATTATTCAATTATCAATCTATTGATTAGTTTTAATCTACTAAGTTTTATCTACGGTAGTTAACGAAGGTTTTAGCATTATATCCAAAGTTCTTGAATTTGCTTCTTAAAATTGTTTGTCTATCTTTATTTTTTGTACATACGTTTTTACGTCTTAAATTTCATGAAACTAACTCTATTCTTATCAAGTGATATCACTAAACTAATCTATGTGTTATCACTGATCATGAAACTAACTCAGTTCTTATCAAGGTACAGTCTTGACAAAGACCTGCTTTCTAAACTTTTCTATATAATAATAAGATAATTCAATTTTGTATCTATATGAAAATATTCCATTAATAATCTAAAGTACAGTAGTTTCTAAGCACATCGATCGCTCTCATAAGTTTCCAAGTTGCCCTTCTTTCACGCACAATTGACTTGTTAGAATGAAAATTTTGTTCCTTATTTGACTAGTTATTACTTCCTATTATCTTTATTTTATATGTATTAATTTTTGAAAAATTAAATTTCACTAGTTTAGAAATTAATTAGTTAAACACACTCTAATTTGTAATATTACGAATTTTATCAGATATTAGTGCATCCGAATACGTTTAGATATGTTCAAATACATATTTTTCGAGATACATGCTATCAAAACTAAGCGTAATTTGTTCTAGATACATCGTATCCAAGTGAATTTGCATGAATTGATCTAGGATATATAGACAAATCTCTCCCGCCTCCCTTCCATCTCGCTCGCCAGACTTCTATATATTGGGTACCCCAGATTCATGTGAATCACATCAGTTACATACATATGCATGTATCTAGTGTGTACCTAGTGTGGTTCGCATGTATCTAGGATACATGACTATCTCGCTCGCCTCTCTCCCTATTTTAATGTATCTGATAGCAAAATACATGTATCTAGATTCTAAGTATATGTCACGATCCGAGCCTACACCCTGGACGTGTCAGGCACTCGAGAACCATTGTTTGTACCCAAGCGAACCCTCATCCTGGCTGACTACAAGCGGAAAACTAACTCAAGCATACATAAGCATTAAAAACTGAATAAAATTCATGAAACTCAAATATACAAAGCTTTAACTCAAATGAAAAACTCTGAATAAAAATAAATTATTCAACTCGCCATAAAATAGGCAACTTAAGTTTTTAAAAAATTTAGCAATGTAAATGAACGGACTTCTGAAACTCTGCAGTCTATCTATGATACCTCTAACTGACAAAGAAGGAAGTCAGGACAAGACCCACGACATCCTAACAACTGATATAACTGAAAGTACAAGTGGAACCCTCCGGAAGCAAGTAAGCTCATTATAGCTAACTCGAACTCCATGTGGTATCAACGAAGCTCCTATTGATGACCCTGAATACCTGTATCTGCATCATGAAACGATGCATGCCAAATGGCTCAGTACGTGAAATGTACGAGCATGCATGTAAGGGAAATTCTAAAGCATAAACATAAGCTTGAACTTGCCTCTTCTCAACTCACTCAACTCAACTAAACTCAAAGAAACATGGTTCAACTCGACTCAGCGAAAATAAGACTCAACTCAATAATGAGATATTCAACTCAGTAAAAGAAGGAACAACTCAATAATAAGATACTCAACTCAATATAAAACAACAATAAAAAGATGCAATATATGGAAAGCTTTTAAAACAGTAGAAAGCAACTCAATTTATTAAAGAATACAATAATAACTCATTTTGTATGCAAGGATACAAAATAACTCTGTTTGTATATGAAAATACAAAATAAACTCTATCTAATATAACGGAGTTTCCTCGGACTCTTTTTTTCAGAGCAAAATTGTACATGTCAGTTGCTCCTTGAGTGCAATCAGCGTTATAAGAAGTCTCCTTCTCACATGAACTCTCGTCAAATACTTGCACAGTGAAATGCAAATCACTATCATATCTGAAAACCAAAGAATCCCCAGTTTCAAGGCAGTGAAATCCATCCATTGTGGAAGATTAAACCATCATCTTGCTGTATTAAGTCCACATGCCAAGAATTTCCACTGGGACCCACCAATATTGTTTAATGAATTTTGATGGACTTTTCTGCAATATAGAAATCAAAACAATTACTACAAACTTTGCAAAAGTTGATAACATAAAGTTCTTCAGAAGAGAGTAATTTTCAATTTCATATAAGAAGTTGCCATGATTTGGTTTATTCTAAGAGTATTACTTTGACAAATTGGCCTGGCAGCATCAAATTGCAATTGAACATACATATTGTTTGATGATACTAACAAGTAGAAAATACGCAATGGACTGTTAGAGAAGTATATTACAAATAAAGTGTGGATAAAAATAAGAAAATCAAAGTTATTCAATTGCTTTGGCATATTATCGAACACTTTAAAGTCATCACCTAGAATCACCTAACAATACATGCAACTGTGCAAATAAACAGAGAGAAGAACATAACATCAATCATTATCGCATAATCAATAGGGAAACCACAGATTTCCAACACTGAAAGTGGGAAATACAAATACCCAGCAAGCCATGCAAGTAGAAAATTTCATAATAAACTAAACAAAAATCAGAAACCATTCAAGAATTGGAATCAAAATTGACAACAGATAGAGACGAAATCGGGGGAAAAGGGATTTGAGAAATAAGAACACCAAAATCTGAAAAATCAAAACAAAAGAGTGAAAATATAAATATGTAACGACCAGGTTCCGTCGTTATAGAAAAGTCAACGGGAAAAATTTTTGGGTTCGAAAAACTTTTTCGTAGTAACTTGATATTCCCAACCTAGTTCAGATTTGAACGAAATCAGAGTCATTAAGGTGTGGGGAAATCTAGTAACAATCGGGTGATCTAATTATGAATTTGATCACATGAGTAGATAGATAAGTCGTTAAGAAACCCGTACGACTTTACAAAATTGAATTCGGGCGAGTAGAACTCCCGAAATTGATCTTAGTGTGAACGGATAGTTTCTGAGTGTCGTTGGTTGAAGGTGTATTGTGAAATGGGGGTTTTGGAATTCTTTAATTAGCTCACTGTTTCGTGCAAGCCATTTTGGTGGTGATTTTGGTCGCCAGGGCGGGGCGCTGTAGAAGGGCGAGAGCAGCTGTGGTGGGCCAGACGCGACTTAAAGTCGTAAATAAACCCCAAAAATATTTTATTCTGCAATTTTCAAATTTGAGATCTAAGGAACCCGGGTCTTTTCTTGACAGTTTTCCATCATTCTTGATGCTAAAGGTAAGATTTTAACTCCCTGAATTCATTTTTGGATCCGTAGAACGTAGTCTAATGGGTAATTATTGATAGGGGAGGGTTTTGATATGAAATTTATGGTGGAAACAATCTTAATTGGGATCATGGGATGACCTAGGGTTCATAGGATTGTTGGTAATTCTGGTTATTAGTTATTGTTTATTGATTCCCGTATTATATTGATTATTTGTAGACCAAGAACAAGCCAAACGAATCCGAAAAGGGAAGGATCAAGTTTCTTAGGGTTTTAAGCTTGTTTCGAGGTAGGTGATGGTTGTGATTTTATGATTGTGTGATGTATGTTTGTCTTTGCTTCATTATAATACATGCATGTATGCGAATGTTGCATTATTGATCACATTAGTCGTAAATGAGGAAATATGAATGATGAACGCCATGAATCATGACTTGATTGTATGATTATGAAAAAAGTACTTTGTGATTGTGGTTGTGGCTTGTTGAATGGATCGAGTGTTGCGTTCCGACACACTAACTTGGATCGGTTGCCAGGTTCCGGCATAAATATAGGATCGGTTTCCACGCTCCATTATAAACATTGGATCGGGTACCACATTCCGGTATGCTAACTGTTTGGGTTTGGGTTCCATGAGAGGACCAATGACTTGTCATAATTGTGTATCTTGAGAAATGTGAAGTTGTTCGTTGTTCGTAAATGTTGATAATAGTGTATATGCTCGATATATGCATGTGATTATATTGTTGTATTGATTTATGTATGTTACACTTAGTAGGATAGCCGCGTGATCCTACCAGTACACTGTGGTTGTGTACTGATACTGCACTTGCTCTTTCTTTGTTGAGTACAGGACATCTTGAGACGACTATTGACAGACCTCGTTTAGAAGATCAGTGATCGTTTGAATTCAAGGATGAGCAGTTCTTCCAGGCTGTCATGAGTTCTCCTTTCGTCTATGTCCACATTTCAGACTTAGACTTTTCTAGTTAGTTATTGGTTCATTAGCTTGGGGTTGTGACCCTTCTTGTTTAGACTTTGATTCATTGTTAGATGTTTTGGTACATTGACTTTCAGGTTCTAGGTGTATTTTTCCGCATTGTTAGTTATTAGATCTTGGAAACTTCAGTTTTAGCTATTATTCCTATTCTCGTATCCTTAAATGCTTTAGTTTTTGGTTTAGTTGCTTGGTTTGGATTGTAGTAGTTGTTCTCCCACCAGAGAGTTATGGTGGGTGCCAATCACAAGCGTCTGAATCGTGACAAAAGAAAACTAAAAACTTATTAAGAAGAAAACCAGAGATTTTTCCATAAATCTTGTCTTGAAAGAGGGCCAGCTACAAATTGAGAGCTCTAATCTCATAATACCATAAATCTTGTCCTGAAGCAATATAATTGCTCACACGTGAAATTAAAAGGGCCTTCAGGTGTTAATACCCAATCAAATTGGGCCACAAAAGGCCAAAAATTAGGAGGCCTTAAGTACAATTTGGAATGCTTTTGGTACCACTTTTTAGTGTCGTGTTAGTCCAACACAACTTCCACTTCTTAATAAGAGTAATATATTATAGTATTTAAGTCAACAAATCTTCTCTATAACTTTATATCATGTCCACCATGCCCACAATGATGAACTTGTATTGTTGGCTTAAATGTTTGGAAAATGTTTTTTAAATTAACTTATTTTCTCAAATTTAAGGAAAATGACTTCTCTTCCAAAATTAAGGCAAACATTTTCCAAAACTCTACTTCATCCTTTAATTTTTTTTCTTACCCTACACATACCCCGTACCCGACCCTCCCCATTAAAAAAAAAAATTCTTATTTTTTTAAATTTCAAATATATTTTTATCCCTACCACCAAACCAGCCCCCCTCCCCCCCCTTCAAAACAAAAAGAATTAAAAAATTAAAAAATATTTTTGAAAAATATTTCAAATTTTAAGATTTTTTTAACCTCGCCCGACCCCTACCACCCCTACTCCCTACCCCACCCTCGTCAAATTATTTCTTTTTTAAAAAAAAAATAGTTTTTGAAAATATTTCAAATTTTAAAAAATTTCATTTTTATCACCCCCCCTACCCCCACCCCCCACCCCTACCCAGACTATCCCCGTCAAATTTTATTTTTTTTAAAAAAAATGTTTTTTGAAAATATTTCAAATTTAAAAAAAAATCATTTTTACTCTACCCCCTACCCCTACCTCCACCCCGCGACCCCATCAATTTTTTTTGAAAAATATTATTTTTTTGAAATTATTTTTCCTGGGTCAAATCTTAGGGTTGGATTTTGAAACGGTCATTGGGGACTTGTCCTAGTTTGGGTGTCAGGGTCGGGTCCTAAATCAATTATTGGGGTTGATTTTCAGATCAAAATTTATTTTCCTAAAGAGAATTTTTTAGTCTCAAGCCCAAAATAAAAGATATTTTCTGAAAAATATTTTTCATTCACCAACCAAACATTAAAAAATATTTTCCAGAAAACATTTTCTACCTACCAACCAAACATGAGAAAATAATTTAAAATCCACTTATTTTCCAAGTAAACATTTTCCTACGTAACAAACACACCCTAGAAGAAAAAAGGATGATAGCAAAGATCCATTTTCATCTCATATAGTTTGTATTCCTAACATGAAAAGTGTAACTATACAGACTAACTTTTGAAGATAGCAATACCTTAATCACATCTCTCAACATATTGGTACCTCTGCAAGCAACATTTTTCACAGCTACGTTCTAAAAAACAAAAATAAGCATGTCTCTGTGATATCTTAAAAGCAATGAACCACAAACACCCCAAAAGCTTGGTGCAAATCCTGTTGCCATTACAATATAAAACCAATTCACTTCATCTTTTTCACTCTCAACATCTTCATATTCGTGATTTGAAATATTATCATATCTGAACTGCAGTACATCAAGAGTGGTCCTGATCCAACCATTAAAGATAGGATATACAACTTCAATATTTGACAACACTCATTAAAGATAGGATATACAACTTCAATAATACGGTCGATCTATGGTTCAACTCTCATTATATTGCCCATTAGGACATATCTTTGAATGCTATCCTTTTTAACGTTTTTATTTTACAACCTTTATCTTATTCTAGATTTTTTTTTTATGACAATGGTACTCAAACTAGCTTCCTTGCACCTAGAGTTTTAAGCCAATATCTTCTTTGGTTACCGCATTTTAGATAGATTAATTATAATATTAAATAATTTTTTAAACATAAATACAATATTCAAGCCAAAGTTATATATTGAGTTTTGCTGAATCCATAACTCTGTTTGGTGAATCTACCCTATGATGAGTACATGCTACCTCGTAACCATTAACCAACATGGTCACTAAATAACTTTGATCACCAAAATTTAGACAAATTGAAAGAAATCACCTACTGAAATTTGAACTCTGACAATTTTCATCGCATTTCATTGACGGTTAACTACTTGTTTATTTTCGATTCTAGGTGGCCACACTGTTGGAGTTGCTCGTTGCTCACTCTTCAAAGATAGAATATACAACTTCAATAATACTGGTGGTCCTGATCCAAGCATGAGCCAATGGCTATTGGCTGAATTAAAGGAAAAATGTCCTAGAATTTCATTAGTATTTGACAACACTTATCCTCTTGATGTGAAGACTCCATCTTTGGTAGATAATTCATATTTTCAAGAAATTAAAAAGGGAAATGGGGTTCTTCAAATTGATCAACAAATAGCATTGGATGAATTGACAAAGAATATTGTGGATGATATAGTTAATGATCCTAATTTTTACACTAAGTTTGGTGAGGCCATGGTGAAATTGGGTAGAGTTGAAGTATTAATTGATGGTCAAGGAGAAGTGAGGAAATCATGTAGGGTTGTCAATAAGAAGCCATTCATTTTTGGGGGGTTCAATTAGAAAAAGTCTATTTTTTTGTTCATTTATTTGCTTATTGTATAAGTTTTTTTTGTTTCATTTTTTGTAATTTGATTGATTCTTATTGAAACTATATATTTTTTTTTAGGATTTTTTAAAGTGTGAACGAGAAATGAAAAAAAAATATCTTTTTGATTACACCAAAAATGTATTTTTTGGATTGTACCTTTCCATCTTATGACTCTTTTATTGTCTATAAACTATAAGGTCTTGCCTCAAATTTAATACATCGAAAATATTGAAATATGAACACTATTTTCCATCAGTTTTTGGATTGTTTTCAAAATAAAGTAAGTGTCACACTGAAGTTTTAATTTGCAATTACGATTGCTTGCAGAATTGGGGATGTGATGACGCATATATAACCCTTGGATAGGTAAGCCTATCCAAGATATGAAGCACGAACACGCAGAACTAACATTTAAGAATCAATATAAGTCATAAAATAATATTTTTCATAAAACTCATAAAATGTCACCAATTTGTAAAGTTTGAGTACTTTGTCCAGCCGAAGCAGAGAACTTTGCCTTGCTAGCTTTTGCTACTTTTAAGTTTGCATATAAAGACATGATCGGCCCAACCCGCTTAAGTTTAGGTGGGTCAATAAGTTGATTTGGACCATTTTGACATTCTCAATTAAACTTTGACCGACAAGATGTCTTGTCAAAAAATTTCAAAATGATATTTTTTGTTTGATGTATTTTTTCTATAGTTATTTGGAATCCTACCAGTTAGGTTATTTTTAGAAAAATTAAATGATCTTAATCCTGCAAGACGTGTTAAACTTATAGGAATATCTCCAGAAAGATTATTGCTAGACATATCCATACTTGTAAACAACGCCAAAATGGTGTCATACTGGTACATGTTGCCTTTACTCGTCACCATAGCACTCTCTCTCAAAACTCCAAAAAAATAGGAATAATTTAACTCATCATCATCTCCCACTTCCTTTTTTCCTTTAATCATTGCACTGAAATTGCCAATACACCTTGGTATGATTCCAACAAATGTATTGTTTGCAAGGTCTAAAATCTGAAGATCTTTGAGTTGACAAAGTTCTTGAGGCAATTCACCATTGAATTTATTGGACCGAAGAATAAATACTATCAAGGTTGAAAACCTCATTCCCAACCAAGATGGTAATTCCCCAACAAACTCATTCTCGGCTAAATCTATTTTATGCAGTTTCGTACAATTTTCCAAGGATGAAGGAAATGGACCGTTAAGTCTGTTTCTTCGTAAGTCCAGGGATAGCAAACTATTCAAAACCATCATGGATCTTGGTATGCCTCCAATCAAATTATTCAACTTTGACCAATTCATCCAACAATTAGGAATTTCTTCTGATAAATTATTTCTGCCGAGGTTTAAGATCTCCAAATTGTAAGATACATTCTTTGCTTCACACAAGAAGTTGGATAAACCTTTTGAAAACAAATTGTTCGAGAGATCTAGCTCAGTTATACTCGTTGAAATACGTGGTAGTGATCCAGTAAAATTGTTGGAACCTAAGTACATTAACCAAGGACCTCCCAATCCAACTAACCACGGAGCTGTTGAGATGATTGGAACTTCACCAATAAATTGATTGTGAGAAAGATTGAGAAAAACAATTTGAGAAGATAAGTTCCAAAACCAAGTTGGAATCTCACCTTGTATTCCACCATCTGATATGTCAACATTCATTATCATCTCTTGAGTTCGGAGCCACATTGGAAACAAAGGGCCTATATTCCAACCTCCTATCGCAATGTTTGTGGCTTGAAAAGGTGGAATCCAATTCCGACTCACTTTTAAAGTTAAATTATTTATAGATGCAGAGAAGAGTTGTAATTGCGTCAATTTAGAGAAATGACTTTCTGTAACAACACCTTTCAACTTATTGTTAGAAATGAAAAAGTATTCTAGCATTGAAAGTTGTCCAAGACTTTTCGGAAGAGTTCCAGTAAGTTTATTACCATCTAGTCTCAATTCCATCAAAGAAGAAGTATTTCCCAGTCCCCTTGAAAAGAAATTACTCCTACCTTTGAATAATTCAGATACTTGTCCCTCAAATTGATTTTTTGAGAGAGAAAGAAATTCTAATTTCCCTAAAATTCCAATTACATTTGGTAACTTTCCAGTAAGAATATTACCAGAAAGGTCAAGACGGTTTTCACTAAGGTAAAGTGATTCTAGATCTTTGCATCGATAGAGCCAATTTGGTATGGTGGAGTTAAGGTTATTATCAGAAACATCGAGATATTTAAGTGTTGATATGTTTCTACTCTTATTTGGTATAACACCTTTAATACCACTAGAACGGAGGTTAATATGTTCTAGATTACTTAAATCAAACAACCATTCGGGTAAAAGACAATTGAAAGAGTTTTCAAAAGCCTTGAAGGTAGTGAGAGAAGTTAAGTTAACTTGAAAGTCGGGAAATGGGCCAGTAAAATTACAATCACTCAAATTAAGAGAAACAAGATTGGAGAGGTTGAAAACCCAATTGGGAATAGGTGAATTAAACTTAGTACTAGAAAGATCGAGGGTTTCAAGTGAAGAAAAATTGTGATGAAGTAGATTTGTTATATTATGAAGACTACAATTGGAGAAAGTTAGATCAACCAAAGAAGGAAGCATGTTAATAACCTGTAGCCAGTTAGTTGCCTCGCGGAGATCCACATGATACATTTCCAGGTTCTCAAGACTCAAAAGACTTGACAACCACTCTAAGTTATCGATCCTTAGATAACTTATGTGTAGTTCAATCACACGACGAGTTAGATTGTTGCATACAACTCCTTCCCATTCACAACAATCTTTTCCAACAACCCAAGAAGAGAGAATATCCAAGGGATCATCTACTTCTTTCTTCAAGGTCTGTAACGCTCGTTGCTCATTTTCTCTACAAATCCCTACACAAATAATAAACTTGGTATTTTTCAAAATAAAAAACAAGAGAACCCATAGTGTTATTGCTAACACTTTCATGGTGTGTAATATTTTGGACTGAATAGTATGTGTGGCAAGTAAAGTTTCTTGCTATATGTATATATATAGCTATTGATAACTTTATAGTATAATTGAAAATTAATGTGTAGTTTTAGTAAGATGATGCATGTAAATGTGGACTGCTTGATTTTAAAGTGTTCTTTTTTATGTATATATTAATTAAGTCAACAAGTCTTCTCTACAACTTTATCATGTCCACCATGCCCATAATGATGAACTTGTCTTGTTGATAAAAGAGGACTTTTCTTAACGTTTTTACATTAGAAGAAAAAAGGATGATAGCAAGGATCCATTTTCATTGCAGTAGAACCTCTCTAAATTAATATTTAATAAATTAATAAAATAATATGTTTTTTTTCAATCCCAACTTGGGCTAGTGAAAAAGAGTCACTGATTTTGATAAGATAATGTAATTTCAGAAGATCCTTCTATAAATATATGATCCCATTAATATTATAAATTAATAATTCTTTGAAATTACAAAAATATCTATATAAGAAAATTTAGTAAAATATGATTCTAGTGTTTTTTTATTAAAATTTAAATCTATTTGAAGTGAATCTTTAGCTTTTCTTATTGCATCCGAAAGTTTCGTTATTGTCTTCTCAAACTGCACCAACAAAGAGTTCTAAATGCGATAAGTGTTTCCTTATGCATAATTGTTTTCAAATATATTATATCGTCTTCGACTTTATCATCAACATTGATTTCTACGATGGAATCCACAAATTCTTCTAAGCTCCAAAAACGACGATTGATGGCATGGTTTTTTTGGTCAAAAACAACAGAAAAGCGATGAATTGCGCCGCCCATGAACGACAGACTGCGTCCTTTTTTTAAAAAAAAATCTTTTCTTCTAAATTGACGCCGTCCGTTGACATTTATATATGGTTAACTAGGATAAATTCAAATTAATATATATTACTCCATCCATCTCAATTTTAATGTTTTAGTTTGATTAGGCACGAAGTTAAAGTAAATAAAGAGAGATTTTTAAATCTAGTAATTTTAAATTAAAAATGTGTGTAATCTTTTAAAGTGTTATTTTAAACTTGTCATGTAAAATACTGAGATTGAAAAACTAGTTCCACCTCTTTGTTAGAGTTGAAGATTTTAAAGAGTTCTCTTCTTTGCTCTCATTAAGTTAACAAGTCTTCTCTACAACTTTATTAAGTGTCCCTGTTTGGGCCATGCACGCCCACATTGGTGAAATCGTCTAGTTGATAAAAAGAGACTTTTCTTAACGTTTTCACACTAGAAGAAAAAAAGAATGATAATAAATACTTATTTTATTCCATATTAGTTATCATATTTATTTTTCAAAATTTAATTTTTTTATCTTTATATCTTTTCCTAAAACAAAGCTAGCTAATCTTATTGGTATTTGAATAACCATAACATCAACTAATAACTATTTATTTGAACTCAGGACGTAATCAATAATATTATTTATTTTCAAGAACAATTGAATAAGGGGAAAAAATTATCTTGTTTATAAAATGACAAATGTTTTGAAATAAATATTTTTTTAATAACATTGACAATTAATATCAGATTGAGAGAGTTGCTTCCAAAAAATAGAGTTCAATACGGGTGGCCAAGTGGAAAACTACATATCGCAATAGAGCTTCAATGGGGTGCAGTCAACTATCAAATAAGAAACAGATTTGAAGTCTAATGGTAGAGATTTTCTTGATCTTCTTGGTGGTACGGCTAAACACACTATCCATCTCCTGTCTGCTATTCATTGGGGAGAATAAATTTATGATTGTTTTCATAAATAATTTTAGTTTTAGAAATTCAAATTTTCAAATGGAGCTTAAGTGAGCTTTGGCTTTCGATAAGGTTAGTAGGTAATTGAGAGCGGCTAGTTCTCTTTATAGTCTTATTATTATTATTCTCTACTATCTTGATCTTCTATTTAGGTATTGTTTTTTTTGTTTCTTTTGCGCTTTAGTTAGCGTATTATTTGTATCGCTTTAATTATCGTATTATTTATTATTTTTTTGCCTTAGTTATAGTCACTTACACTTTTAAAAGTAAAACTACTTAAATATTCACAGAGTTTTCTAAAATTCTCAAGTAGTTATAGGATGTGAATATGTTTGACTGACTTGTAATGACGAATACCACTGTAACACCCCAGAAAATTTTTCGAACTAAGACTCGAACCGTTCTTCGTAGTGAGTTCCAAAAAGAATTAAAGAGAATTCATTCAAGTCATTCCTAGGTTCTTCTAAGTTTTTGGTCAACTTAAAATGATGAGTTAGGTGGCCCATAAGATATCCAATGAAAGGTCTTTGAATTATCTTTCTAACGCCACCAAGTTTGCTAAATTTTGAGCTTGTATGAGGGAGATATTTCTGTTTGAAGTCGGGTTGTCCAATTAAGGAAAGTTACCAAAAAAATATGAGGGGTATTTTGGTCTTTTCCTTACCCAATCGGATTTAAGCGTTTTTAGTAAGGTTTTGAGAGTCTAAACTGATTAGAATTAGTTTCATTCATCCCCAAAAGCGTTTAGGGTTTTAGAGAGGAGATTCAAGAGGAGAAAAAGTTCAAAGTTTCAAGTGTTCGTTCAAGAAATTCAAGATTTCGCCAAGAACTTAGTTCTTTGAGGTATGTAAGCTTCCATAGTGTTGGGTTTGTTCACCCACACGCCAATCATGAGTTTATTTTGCGAATCTATTCAGTAATTTAATTTCTTGATGAGTTCTTGATAAGTGTCCTTGAAGTTTCCTTATCGATTAAGTTTTGATATAAGATTCTACTTGGGTCAACTTCAAACGACCATATCTCTTAAAATATAAAGAGTTACGTGAGACATAACCTATGAAATTGAATATATATGAATCTACTTTCCAGCGCCACCAATTTCACGTCTATCCAATTTCTGAGTAAAAAATTATGACTATTTTAGTAACATATACAATGTTGTTACGAATTAGCCGACGGGAAAACATTAAAAAGTGTTGTTTTATTTTTTTACCTCCAAGAAAATCCTAAACGAATTTCTTGGCTAATAAAAGGCTCAAAACAATCAGATTTTCATCTTTTAGTCCATCATTCTCTTCTCTCTCAAACCCTAGGGCAAAACCCTAAGGAAAAATCAATGTAGAAGACTCTATTCAAGATTCTTTCAAACATTTTCAAGATTCTTCTTCAAGGTAAGTTTTCTCCAAGAATTTCATTCTTTCTAACTCAAGTTCCTTCATACAATTATATATGAATCACTAATGAAAATAATAAATCTTGGCCATAGAGATTTCAAGAAACTAATTCAAGAATCTCAAGAAAGATTTTCTTGATTGTTTACCTCCAAGCTAGGGTTTCAAGGCTTCTAATCAAGTTCTTCTTCAAGATTCTTCAAGAAACTTGTTTTTTTCAAGTATGTAAGGCTATCATAGTATTGGACTAGTTCGTCCTCACGTCCTACATCTATTTCAAACTAGTAAAAGAGAAATCTAGGATTCTACCCCTAGATTTGAGTATTCTTGAGCTAAGTTGATTTTGAGTTCTTGAATTCCCGATTCTTTTAAAAATTCTATTCCTAAGTATTGAGTTTCTATATTTTTATTGAGATCCTTGAGTTGACTTGTTCATGTTTATAATTCAGAATGAACCCTATTTTAAGTTATGAATCTTGAGAAGTTTTTCAAAGTCAATACTTGAATTTTAAACTGAGTTTTGAGGAAGTAAGTATGATAATGAGAAGAGTTGTATACATGAGTTCCATATTGTTATTTAGACTATTGAGTCGAGTCGTTCATGCCCATAAATTCTGCATGAACTCCATTAATTGAGTATCTTTGAGAGGAGTAGTATCTTCAAGTTCTAAGTCTTGAGTATTGAGTTCCTAATCATTTTGGGATTTTATTCAAAATCATGGGGCTACTAAATGTTACCCATGAAGGTCCTTGAGTTGAGTAGTTCATGTCCCTAATTCTGCATGAACCCTATGAGTCGAACAATCTTGAGACGAGAGGTATCATTAACATTCTTGAGTTGAGTCATTCATGTCCATAATTCCGCATGAACCCTATGATTTGAATTATAAATTTTGAAAAGCTTTTTAAAGCCAACAATTGAGTTCTTAAACTGAGTTTTGAGAAAGTACTGATGAGTTTTGAGAAAAGAGTTTCTAAAGCATGATTAGTATGACAATCGAGTATGCCATCAATGTTTATGCAGTATGACTTCCTGAGTCATCAATGATCATATTATAATATGATTTTAAAATATTTTTGAAAAAGAGTTTTCAAGTATGAGTATAGGGGGACTATGCATTCCCAGAGATAGGGGTGTACATAGATCGATTTTGTTTGGTTTTTCATTAAAAATAATCTAAATCAAATATGTCGATTTATTAAATCTAAAAACCAAATCAAACCACGCAAGATCGGTTTTTTTGGTTTTGGTTTTAGTCGGTTCTTTCGGGGTTTTTTTTCATTTTTTCAATTTTTTTTACAATTATACGGTGTTTGAAAAAAAGATCAAATATATTTTCACTTACCTGTGTGATAAGCTAAACTTAAGAAATGTTAAATGAATAGAAATTTTCGTATATATTAATTAAGTCAACAAGTCTTCTCTACAACTTTATCATTTCCGCCATGCCCATAATGATGAACTTGTCTTGTTGATAAAAGAGGACTTTTCTTAACGTTTTTACATTAGAAGAAAAAAGACTTTTCTTAACGTTTTGTGAACTTAGATTTAAAATGTGTCTTTAAATTTGTAATGTAAAATATTGAGATAGAAAAACTTACTAATTATAAAATAAACAAAGACACTCTCTTTAAAACAAATTAAAAAGAAAAATAAAACGCTTAAACGAAAACGAAGAAAATATAATAATTAAATTTAAAATCAATTATTTAATAAATTTCTTATAATAAATGTAGACGATCTGAAGTGAACCACTAAATCTTAAGCTAGCTCCACCACTTTGATAAAGTTGAAGATTTTAAAGAGTTTTCTTTTTTCTTTAACTAAGAGCCCCGTTTGGCCATGCGATATAAAAATATGATTTGAAATCATGAGATTAAGTAAAAGTTTTGTTTGGACATGCAATTTAAACTTTTTATAGTGTATGTTTTCTCATAAACATAAAAAAAACTCATAAGTTGTGAAATTATTAAAATTGTCCCAATTCTTTATACAATTTATCAAATAAACAAAAGTTTATAAAATCGCACAATACATTATCAAAACACTATTCTGAAAAATAACAACATTTATTGATCAAATTTTAATTCAATAAAAAAAATTAAACATAAGTTGTAGTCTTTAAATAAATTTGATAAAATATAATGAATTTGGTGAATATAAATAGTATAGCAGGAATTGATTTGAAGTAATAATAAATTTTAGGTTGGTGAGAATAATCATTACATGAGATATAAATGGTTTAAAAAGTAACTATAAGAATTATAAATTTTATTTACATATAAAATAAATGGTTAGTAGATATAAATGTGAGATTTTTATACAAACACTTGAGAGTCAATTTTTATATTTGAAAAATCTCAAATCATGATTTTTGGAGAATTTGAAATTTCATCTCATAATATAAAATTATGAGATGAAATCGCATAGTCAAACGACTACTAATTAAGCAAGTCTTCTCTGCAACTTTATCAAGTCTCCCTGTTTGGGCCATGCATGTCCACCATGCCCACATTGATGAAATCGTTTAGTTGATAAAAGAGGACTTTTCTTAACGTTTTCACATTAGAAGGAAAAGAAAAAAAAGAAGGGTTAATAATAAATACTTCTTTTGTTCCATATTAGTTATTATATCACTACTAAAAAAATAGTGAATATCGACCTAAAAATTTCCGACCTTCGGAGATCAGTATTTACAAGTAGTCGGTTTTTATGCAAAATAAAGCGGGAAAACAAAATTCCGACATCTGGAATCGGAATTTTTTTCGGAAAAATTGAAAACCGACCTCTTGATGTCGGTATTAAAAAAATAATTAAATAACAATATTTTATTTTTTCTCAATTAAATAATACCCACTTCCGTATGTCGGTAAAAATACCGACCTCATGAAGTCGGTATTTAATACCGACATCAAGAGGTCAGTTTTTATTTCTGGGAAAAATTCCGACCTCATGAGGTCGGAATTCTTTATCAATTATGTGTAAAATTATAATACCGACTTCCGAATGTCGGTAAAATTAAATAGTATGTAATTAAAATACCGACCTCAT
>JAJOOS010002096.1:0-53759 GCA_029582725.1 Solanum chiquidenum
GTCCTTTTATTTTTTAATATTCTCTTGTAAAATATTTTTAAAAAATTCATACCTCACCCCTTCCCCCACTCCTCCTAAAAGAATTATATATTTTTTTTTAAATGACATATTTTTTTAAAAAAACATTCTATCCCACCCCATCTAACCCTCCGCTCCTAATTTATTTATTTTTACATATTTCTCGTCTTGTGTTAGATGTGTACATATATTCTTAGGAAAATATTATTTTTCTACTTGCGTATCGAATATAACAGAAATAAAATTTTATTTTAAAAAAAGTACTTTTCTAATATCTCTCTCTCTCTGTCTATATATATATATATATATATATATATATATATATATAGACAGAGAATTAAAATAATATCTAAATTATTATTTGATGATTATTTTTTTTGGGGTAGGGGGGGATGAAGTAAGACATTTTTTAAAAACTTTCATACAATATTTTTTTTAAAAAATAAACTTAAAAATTGGGGTGTTGTTTTATTTTCTCAGCTAATAAATGGGCTAATGCCCATAGTTGGATTAAAAAAATCATTCTAAAAAAAATTGGGGTGGGGGAGTGTGGTGAGAAGAAGTGGTGGCGTGGGGTAACAAAAATATTTTACATTTTATTTTATATTTTTTAGGAAAATAATAATACTTTAATCTTTAACTTTAACTAATACTAATAATTTATTTAATTTTTGTCAAGGTGAAATGTTTTGTCAATGTGGAGTGTGTTGTGATAATTTTCTTTAAATAAAAGAGAGAGTGTATTACACATCATGATGAGAGTGTAATAAAAGAGAGAGGTGTGTTTCTCAAACTAATAATTGATAGTTTAAGCATGAAACTCACACTTTCAATGATTTAGGTATGAAACTTAAAAAAAATGAGATTGTTTAGGTATGCTTTTTTACCCTTATCTCTTATTATCAAGATTAGCTTTTTTATCACATACTCTAAATAAGTGTGATTATCAATTATATTAATCATACTATATGTCAGTTTTTAACTTCTAGTAGTTGTCTATAAACAAATTGGTCTAGTTATATTATATGTTAGTTATTAACTGTATTATAATTAGTAACTTTATTTTACAATTAGCAAAAACGAGAATTTGAATCAAATTGGACTACAATATTCAAGAAATAATTGAATTCAGATTCATGAAATCAATTTAAAATGCAATTTTTAATTTTAAAAATGAAAGTACAATAAATTTTATGTGAAGAGAGGGAACTCGCAACCCGCCCTGCACCCGCACTAAATTATTTACAAAAAGTTTCAATTCACCCCACACCCGCATAAAGCCAAATTCGCCTCACCTCGCATAAGATTAAATCCGTCCCGCCCCATTGCCATTCCTGACAGTTTTTAAACATGTCCCAGTTTTTCAATTGAAAATTTTATTTTTCTCTATTCAGTTGACTTTATTTCAGTTATCTTCAGAGTTATTCATTCAACTCATTATGTTTAGTTTTAGCTAGTTGTTTCATTAAGATATTTTACATACCGTACATTTCATGTATTGACATCATTCGACATTGCATATTTAATGATGCAATTCGGGTATTAAGGATCGACAACACATACAACATTGTGATCACTTTCATCCAGCATTAATGAGACCTTCTTGCTTTCGGGGGCTCCAATTTATCTTAAATGTGAGTAGTTAGTAGAGTATTTAGGTAGCCTGAGGTCTTGTCCCATCAAACATGTCTTCAATATATTAGAGGTTTCATAAATGAGTCAGTTGAGGTATAACTTTCATTTTTATTTTGCAAATATATGTATATTATACAAATTCAAATTTTGTTTTCTCAAATAAAATTGTTGAGTTGTTTCCTAAATTTGTTTCATAATCATCTTTTAAAATATTTTGCATAGTGTCATAGTATTTATTAGTAGCAGGTCAGACTAAGGGTTTTCTTGAGACTTACAATAATTTTCAGTATCGATCACGTTCAGGTATAGGCTCAAGGTGTGACAAGAACAAATAGGAGAGGAGAAGAGACAATGGTCAAAATATGTATCTAACAAAATATACACATGTATATAATTAAGAGTTTGTGTATCTGATAAAGTATACATATATCTGAGTTAAGATTATATGTATCTATGAAAAAAAATGATGCTTAAAAAAATTAGAAATTTAAAAAAAAAAAAAAAAAAAAATTATCACTATACTAGAGTAAGTCTTCATGTAACTATCAATTATGCACATGTATCCTAGTAAGATTCTATGAATGTGGCTTCAATTATGTATCTGAATTATATCACACAAGTTCTGGTGTATCTGAACATGTTAATATATCATTTCTTTTTTCATTGTATATGGAATGATTCTTCATGTATATATCATGTATCTGGGGAAGAGTTTATAAAGAGGACAAACAGAAACCTTAGTTTGTTATGGAGTTATTGTCACAACCCAGACCGTCGTAATTGGCACCCACACTAACCCTCCGATGGGAGAACCATTACTACGGCCCAACTAAGCAAACTAACCCAAAATCTAAACATTTAAAGATACAGAAGCATGTTTAAATGAAGAATAAAAATGGAGTTCCCATAAACTCCATAGGTCTAACAATTAACAAACCAAAATATTGTGGAAGTTCAACCCCTAGAAACTGAAAGTCATCGTACAAAAACATCTAAAGTGCAACAAGTCTAAGAAAAAGGGGTACAACCCCAACTAACATAAGAAATATCTAAATAGTCTAAGTCCGAAGGAAAAGGACTAAACATTAGGAAAGACTCCATGGCAGCCTGAAAGAACTGGCTCACCCTTGAAATTCGGTCTCGATCACTGATCTCATAGCTGAGGTCTATCAATAGCCGCCTGAAGATGCCATGTACTCAACAAAGAATGAGCAAGTGCAGTATTAGTACACAACCACAGTGTATTGGTAGGATCACACGGCTATTCCAGTAAGCGAAACATATATAAGTAGTCACAACATAGTAAACATGACATGTACATAATATATATACACATTGGTTATCATTTCAGGAGCAATGTACAATTTCACATTCTCAATACAAGTAAATATCACAACTCAATGGTCCTCTCATGGAACCCATACCCAAACTGTTAGTGTACCAGAACGTGACACCCGATCGCAATTAATATGCCGGAATGTGACACCCGATCCAATATATATGCCAGAACGTGACACCCTATCAAATCAACAACACCACAATCACAATCACACTCATAAAATACCTACTCATAAACATACAATCAAGTGTTGAATCATGGCAAACATTGGTTCATTCATGCTTAATTCATTTAGTTAGGTCAATAGTATTTTCATTCACATACATACATGCATTACAATAAAGTAACTACCAACATACATCACACAAACATGAAATCAAACCATCAGCTACCTCGAAATCAAGCTTGAATCCACCTAAGACACTTGAATATTCCCTTTCCATATTTTTTCCGCTTGTTCGTGATCTAAAAATAACAATTGAATACAAGATCAATAAACGAGGCCTAATTACCCGGATTACAATCAACATTATCAACCCTAGACCAAACATAAGATCCCAATATCTAATTTAGAATTTTTTCCACCATTAATTTCAAATCAAAAGCTTCCCCCAATAATAATTACCCAAGAATCTAAGTTCTACGGATTGATAAACGGATTAGGGGAGTAAAATCCTTACCTTTAGTGTTATAAGAGGTGAAAAACCTTCAAGAAATAGATTTGGGTCGTCTCTTAGATCTCAAGAAAGAAACTTGCAGAAAAATAATTTATTTGGGATTTAATCCCGACTTAAGTCGCTACTGGGCCGCTACAGCAGACCCCATCCTGCCATAATGGCCCCGCCTTGGCGGAATATATCCCGTCTTGGCGGAATATATCCCGCCCTGGCGGCTTGCGCGTAGATAGAATATTGTAATTAGAGTTCCAAACCCCCATTTCACCACACACCTTGAACCCATGACGTTCAAAAACTACCCTTTCACGCTAAGTTCAATTTTGGGAGTTCTACTCGCCCGAATTCGATTATGTAACGTCGTACGGGTTCCTTAATGTCTTATCTATCTACTAATGTGATCAAATTCATTATTAAATCTCTCATTATTACCATATTTCTCTAGACCTCACTGACTCGGATTTCATCCAAATTTAGACTAGGCTAGGAATTTCCAAGTTACTACTCAAATGTTTTCTGGCTCCAATTCTTTCCCCATTGGCTTTTCTATAATGATGGAAATCAGTCGTTACAATAGATACCAATTTACCCATCACTCATCCTCGAGTGATCAACTAGGACAAACTGGCTAAATTAAGAGTATAGTAGTACTTGAATCACCGAACAACTGGGGATACTTATCTCGCATGTCCTTCTCGGTTTCCCAAGTACCTTCCTCAACTTGACGATGCTTTCATTGAACTTTCACGAACTTAATCTCTTTGGTCCTCATCTTCCAGACATCACGATCAAGAATTGCAATCAGTTCCTCCTCATACTGAAGGTCCTTGTCTAACAACACTGAATCCCACTTTATGATGTAATCTCTATCGCCATGATACTTCTTCAACATGGACACATGGAATACCGGATCAACTCCGCAAAGTCTAGGTGGTAAATCCAACCTATAAGCCATTGGCCCTACACAGTCAACAACCTCAAATGGACCAATGAATCGAGGACTAAGCTTGCCCTTCTTACCAAATCTCATCACTCCTTTTATGGGTGATACTTTTAGAAGGACTTGTTCACCAGCCTGAAAGGCCATTTCCCTTACCTTATGATCCGCATACTTTTTCTATCGACTCTGGGCTGCTAAAAGTTTATCTTAGATATTTCTCACCTTATCTTGAGCATCCTTCACCAAATCTACCCCCAAAGGTTTCACATCTCCAGCCTCAAACCATCCTATGGGTGATCTACATCCCCTCCCTTAAAGTACCTCGAACGGTGCCATGTCAATGCTGGAGTGGTAACTGTTATTGTAGGAGAACTCACTAAAAAATAGGAATTTATCCCAATGTCCTCCAAAGTCAATCACACATGCCCTCAACATGTCCTCTAACACTTGAATAGTCCTTTCTGATTGCTCGTCCGTTTGCGGATGGAAGGTTGTGCCAAAGGTGAGTTGAGTGCCCAATTCATCATGTAATTTTCTCCAAAACTTGGATGTGAATTGCGTACCACGGTCTGAGATGATAGAAAGGGGCACCCCGTGCAGCCTCACTATCTCTTTCACATAAGCATTAGCCAACTGATGAGCATTATAGTCTATTCTGACTGAATAAAATAGGCTGACTTAGTCAATCTGTCAACCACTACCCAAATAGAATCAAACTTTCCCAATGTCTTGGGGAGGCCAACCACAAAGTCCATAGCTATCATTTCCCACTTTCATTTCGGAATTGGCATTCTCTGAAGCAAACATGCAAATTTATTATGCTCATACTTTACCTGTTGGCAGTTTTGGCACTTATCCACATACTCAGCTGTCTTTTTTCATGTCAGGCCACCAATAAAGTCGTTTCAAGTCTCGGTGCATATTGGTAACACCCAGATGAATGGAATGCCGCGAACCATGAGATTCTGTCAATAATTTCTGAATCAAGTCATCTACTCTAGTGACACAAATCCTTCCCTTAAAACTGAGCACACCCCCTGCATTAAGAGTTGTATCTTGTGCCTTGCCAGACACTGTCTTCTTTTTGAGCTCATTCAAACAGTCATCCTTAAACTGTTTGGCCTTAATCTCTTCAATGAATGTGGCGCTCACCTCAATGCTAGCTAACACCCCACCTTTTTCTGAGATGCCCAATTGTATGAACTTAGATTCCAAGTTTTGAATTTCCTTAGTCAAAGGTTGCTTGGATACACTCAAGCAGGCTAGACTACCCATACTCACCATTTTTCAGCTTAATGCGTCTACCACCACGTTAGCCTTACCCGAATGATACTGAATGATCACATCATAATCCTTGAGTAACTCCATCCACTTTCGTTATCTCAGATTTAGGTCCTTTTGAGTGAATACATGGTGTAGGCTATTATGGTCAGTAAATACCTCACACCTGACACCATAAAGGTAATGCCGCCAGATCTTAAGGGCAAACACCACCGCTGCCAACTCCAAATCATGTGTCGGGTAGTTTCTCTCATGCACTTTCAACTACCGCGAGGCATAAGCTATGACATTTTTGTCCTGCATCAACACAGCACCCAAACCCGAATGTGAAGCATCTTAATAAACAATGAAATATTTACCTTCCACCGGTAGTGCTAGAATAGGTGTTGTGGTCAGAAGAGTCTTGAGCTTTTGAAAGCTCTCTTCACACTTGTCAGTCCACTCGAAAGGTACCTCTTTTTTGGTCAACCTTGTCAAATGTGTGGTGATAGAAGCAAAATTCTTCATGAACCTACGATAATAGCTAGCGAGCCCTACAAAACTCCTAACTTCAGTCACAGAGCTAGGCCAGACCCAATTCTTAACCGATTCAATCTTTTGAGGATTTACCATTACCCCTTCCCTTAAAACTACATGTCTCTAAAAGGAAACTGAAGTTAGCCAGAACTCACACTTAGAGAATTTAGCATACAACTTTTGTCTCCCAAGAACACCCAGAATAATGCGAAGATGGTCGGCATGCTCTTCCTTACTCTTCGAATAAATCAAAATGTCATCAATGAAAATAATAACTAACGAATCCACGAATGGCTTGAACACACCATTCATCAAACTCATGAAAGTTGCAGGCGCATTTGTCAACCCAAATGACATCACTAGAAACTCATAGTGCCCATAGCGGGTCCTGAACGTTGCCTTTGGTACATCCTCAGGCCTAATCTTTAATTGATGGTAACTAGATCTTAGATCAATCTTAGATGAAACTGATGCACCTTACAACTGGTCAAAAAGATCATCTATCCGAGGCAACATATACTTATTTCGAATGGTGACACTATTTAACTGTCGGTAGTCTATGCACATCCTCATACTACCATCTTTTTTCTTAATAAACAAGACAGGAGCACCCCACCGGGAGGCACTAGGACGGATGAAATCTTTATCAAGAAGTTCCTGAATTTGAGCCTTAAGCTCTCTTAACTTCGCCAGAGCCATGCGATAAGGGGGGATGGAGATGGGGCGGGTACCAGGTTCCAAATTAATGCAGAAATATATATCTCTATCCGGAGGCATACCAGGAAAATCGGTAGGAAACACTTCTCTAAATTCAAACACTACAGGAATAGACTCAATAAAGAGAGACTCAACCTCAATATCCCGAATATGAGCCAAATAAGCCAAACAACCCTGTCCCACCAGTTTTCTTGCCCGAATGAAGGATATGACATTAGCTGGCTTAGGATTGTACACTATTTCCCACTCTAACTTTTCCCTACTCGGGATCTCTAGAGTCACAGACATAATATTATAATTAAGCACAACGTGATAGGGGGACAACCAAGACATGCCTAAGATTATATCAAAGTAAGTCATATCCAAAACAATCAAATCATCCCAAGTTTGGAAACCCATAAACATAACAGAACAAGCACGATAAACATGGGTGATCATGACAGACTCTCCAACTAGGGTAGAAACATGGATGGGGGCATCAAGTACATCACAAACCGCATCAAATCCCAAGGCAAACTAAACTGACACGTATGAAAAAGTAAAACCCGGATCAAACAACACATTAGCCATACGGTCACAGATAAGAATAGTACATATGATCACTGCATCAGATGTCTCCACCTCGGTCTTGCCCGAAAAGGCATAAAATTGAGCCCTCTCATCTTGACGAACAACCTCATTGCCTGGATGCGTTGCTCCCCTACCTGCATTACCATTACCCCGACCTCTACGGCCTCGCTGATTTCCTCCTCGCCCACCTTGTGAATGTCCTCTACCATTATTACCGTTGCCCGCTGGTACCACTGCTCTAGTCTGCTGCTGTGTGGGATCCAACATGCGCGGTTGGGGACAATCTCTCCTTATGTGCCCAGGTTACCCACAATTATAGCAAGTGCGATCAAAACACGGTCTGCCACTAGCTGAAGACGCGGCTCATGTCTATCCTGAATAAAATTTTGTTGTGGAGCTCCCGAGTAACTACCTGTAAAAGCAAGAATGGCGGACTCAATTGGCCGGGTGCAAGCGTCGGCCTACCTGAACCTTTGGAGTAAGAACCCTGAAAGTTACCGGTGCTCTTGGCTTTCTTAGACAAAGCCTTAGCTTGTCCATCACATCTAACTCCATCTACTTTCTTCACAAATTCGGTCACCTCATTAAAGCTTTTTCCTGAAAAAGTCATGTGAACAAACAATACTTGAAGTTCGAGGTTCAATCCCTTGACAAATAGACGAATCCTCTCCTCCTCAGTAGTTACCAATTGTGTAGCATATCTCGACAAGGCATGGAACTTAGCCTCATAAGCAGCTACAGACATACCATCCTGCTCTAAAGACATGAACTCATCCTTCTTACGATCCCTCAAAGTCCGGGGCACATACTTTCCAAAAATAGAGCATGAAATTATGTCCAAGTGAGTGGAGGTAAAGTTGACGATCTGCATTCCACATAAGCGCTCCACCACTGTTTAGCCTCACCCTGAGGCTGGAAAGTCACAAAATCTACTCCATGTTGATGGACAATACCCAACTTATGAATCCTCTCATAACAATCCAAGATGAACTCATAGGGTCCTCACTCTCAGAACCATGGAACACAAGCGGCTTCAATTTCAGAAACTTAGTCTACATCTCGTGCTCATTACCAGTCATCACAGGACCCAATAGGGGACGGAAAAAAGCATCAGTGTCTACTGTTCCACCCACATTGGGAACCGTAATAGCAATAGGGGATTGACGGGAGTTTGAGTTGCTTGATCTGTGGGAAGAACTCCAGGACCAACCAATCCTTTCAAAAAAGTCATAATATGTTGAGCTAACACTAGGTCTAAGGGAGGAATACATGTAGTCTCAGCATGTACCTCTTTCTCTTATCCAACCTCCTCCTCATTCTCAACCTCCACATTTTCCTCTACCTCTTCGTGATGCGCAAGAGGAACCTCATTTCTGGGAGCATTCTCAATCGGAGCTCCACCCATAGCGGGTGCTTCCCTTCATCGGCCTTTACCCCTTGCTCTTGCTCTACCCTTGCCTCGACCACGGCCTCTTGTTGTGGAGTCCTCAACTGGCTCATTGACGCGAGCAACTATCCTGACGCCATTGAAATGAGTGTTAACAATCTACGGACAAATGAATGAAGGATATTAGATACCAATTTAGATCACCAGATACCAATTGGAATCAATTCATAGCACGAAAAAAGTAGAAACAAAGAGATTTTCTAAAGTCCTATAGCCTCTCGAAGAAAAGTACAGATGTCTCTGTACCGTTCCGCAAGACTCTACTAGACTCATTTTGGTACAATGAGATCAACGAACCTAGGGCTCTGATACCAACTTTGTTACGACCCAGACCGTCGTGATTGGCACTCACACTAACCCTCTGATGGGAGAACCATTACTATAGCCCAACTAAGCAAACTAACCCAAAATCTAAATATTTAAAGATACGAAAGCATGTTTAAATGAAGAATAAAAATGGACTTCCCATAAAATCCATAGGTCTAACAATTAACTAACCAAAACATTGTGGAAGTTCAACCCCTAGAAACTAAAAGTCATCGTACCAAAACATCTAAAGTGCAACACGTCTAAGAAAAAAGGGTACAACCCCAACTAACATAAGAAATATCTAAATAGTCTAGGTCCGAAGGAAATCGACTAAACATTAAGAAAGATTCCATGGCAGCCTGAAAGAATTGGCTCACCCTTGAAATCCGGTCTCAATCACTGATCTCCTAGCTGAGGTCTATCAATAGCCGCCTGAAAATGCCCTATACTTAATAAAGAACGAGCAAGTGCAGTATCAGTACACAACCACAGTGTACTGGTAGGATCACGCGGCTATTCCAGTAAGCGAAACATATATAAGCAATCACAACATAGTAAACATGACATGTACAGAATATATATACACATTGGTTATCATTTCAGGAGCAATGTACAATTTCACATTCTCAATACAAGTAAATATGACAATTCAATGGTCCTCTCATGGAACTCATACCCAAACTGTTAGTGTACCAGAACGTGACACCCGATCCCAATTAGTGTGCCGAAATGTGACACCCTATCTAATATATGTGCCAGAACGTGACACCCGATCCAATATATGTATTGGAACGTGACACCCGATCCAATATATATATTGGAACGTGACACCCGATCCAATAAACACAACCACAATCACAACCCCACTTAAAATGTACCTACTCATAAGCATACAATCAAGTGTTGAATCATGGCACACATTGGTTCATTCATGCTCAATTCATTTGGTTGGGTCAATAGTTTTTTCATTCACATACATGCATTACAATGAAGCAATTACCAACATATATCATACAAACATGAAATCAAACCATCACCTACCTCGAAATCAAGCTTGAATCCACCTAAGACACTTGAATCTTCCTTTTTTGGATTCTTTTCCCTTGTTCGTGGTCTAAAAACAATAATTGAATTCAAGGATCAATAAATGAGGCCTAATTACCCGGATTACAATCAACATTATCAACCCTAGGCCAAACCCAAGATTCCAATACCCAATTTAGGTCTTTTTCCACCATTAATTTCAATCAAAACCTTCCCCCAATAATAATTACCCAAGAATCTAAGTTCTATGGATCGAAAAATGGGTTAGGGGAGTAAATTCCTTACCTTTAGTGCTAGAAGAGGTGGAAAACCTTCAAGAAATAGCCATGGGTCGTCTCTTAGCTCTCAAGAACGAAACTTGCAGAAAAAATAAATTTTTTGGTGTTTAATCCCAACTTAAGTCGCGACTAGGACGCTACGGTGGACCCCATCCGTCACAGTGGCCTCGCCCTGGCGGCTTACGTGGAGACAGAACGTCAGAATTAGAGTTCCAAATCCCCATTTCACCACACACCTTCAACCCATGACGTTCAAAAACTACCCTTTCACGCTAAGTTCCGTTTCAGGAGTTCCACTCGCCTGAATTTGATTTCGTAACGTCGTACGGGTTCCTTAACGTCTTATTTATCTACTCATGTGATCAAGTTCATTATTAAATCTCTCATTAATTACCAGATTTCCCTAGACCTCACTGACTCGGATTTCGTCCAAATCTGGACTAGGCAAGAAATTCTCAAGTTACTATTCAAATGTTTTCTGGCCCCAATTCTTTCCCTGTTGGCTTTTCTATAATGATTAAATCTGATCGTTACAGTTATATCGATCAAGAACATGAGTATCTGATCATTTACTTGTATATGTTGTCATTAGATACTAGATATATGATTCTTTGTATCTAGGCATGTATGTGAATGAATTTTAGCTTATAAATTTTATAAACAATCTCATGCTCATCTCGTTTTCAATCTCCATTAGAATTGAATTTCCTTTTATCGTGTATATGATCTCTATACCTTTTCGATATTGATCGATTTACAGATGTGTTAAAATGACTACAACTTGATCATTTTTAAGTAGTACTATTCTTGATAATGATTTCATCGATATTATATGCATCATAAATACCATCAGAAATCCATGTTTTGAAATGTCTCAATAAAAGAGTGATATAGGTCATCGTTGAACAAAAAAAAGCTTGTAATTGTTGAAGAAGAATTAAGGAGAAGAAGAAGTGCAAAGTTTGTCGAATCTCCCAAAAAATGAAAGAATTTCGATTTTTTTTAAAAATATTTTTTACAGGCTGTGATTGTGCCTGAAATCGTCAAGTTATTGCAAGCGTGATTTCCTCCTCAATTTATGTCTTTCAGTTATATCCCTTAATAAGTTAGACTTAATGATATATATATCCAACTACTACGTATCTCGGATGTATGTATCCGAGGTGAAAAATATGGTATAATATGTAATTATGCAAATTGAAGGGAAGTGAGATAAAAAGTACTAAACTAGTGAGATTTGTGTTGTTTATCCTTTTTCTTTAGTATATTTAGGTCCTATTTAGATATGATTTGAGATTAGATTACTTTAAAGTTAAAAAGAATTTTGGGCATGCAATTTGAATTTCTTAAATTGTATTTTTTTAATAAGTTCTTTTTTTCAACTCTTATACAATTTACCAAATGAGTAAATCATAATTCATAAATAAGATAACATGATATAATACAATATTGATAAATCATATATCTCCATGTTCCTTTTATAGATAAATATCAGTAATTATAAGCTTTTAAATATACATAATTTTATAAAAAGTCAACAATAATAGTAACTAGTTATTATTTAATATAAAAAATTTCACGGCGAGCTTGAGTGTTTTCAAATTTTAAAACAATAGTTGTTTTTTTTACGAAATATATATATATGAATCAAATTCTTCATTAAATTTTTTGAAATTTCAATTCTATTTTTTGAATTTAAAATTTAAAATCACGATCCACAATTAAATATTCAAACGCCTACCTAGATGGCATGTCCTTCGGTGGATTAAACAATCAACCACAACTATTATTACCATCTATCACTATCACATGCTATCTACGACCACCATTATTAGTAATCACTACCACCAATGATTATATAAATAAAATAAAACATTTTATTATTATATAATATTAAATTAATTTAGTATTTTATTTTTAAAAAAAAATTAAAAAAAATAAATTTTATACATTTGAATAAATAAATAATTTTCAATAACTATTTTAATATTTGTTTTCGAACTTCTTAATAATTATGCACAAATGAAGTTGAATGAACCAACGATCTTGGTAAGTGCCGTGTTTATAAAATGCTCTGTGGTGTCCCTACTACCTTTCCATATCAGCCAAACTTGTTGGAGGTGTAAAGACAAATGACCACCTCCTCCTACACTTTGATACTTCCTTGAATTTGACATTTTAAACCTTTTTTTTATTTTTTGTCCAATGTGTATTAGAGTTCAATTAAATTCAAATTACATACTGCAAGGCTTATTAAAGTGATGCTCTCATTAGAATTTTTTCTATACCCAAAATTTAAATCCTAGACTTTTCATTAAGAATAGAACCGTCTCGTCTTGTCACCACAACCCAACAAACTTTTAAGCTATGAGGCAAGTAGGAAGGGGAGTCACATTTTTACTTTTGAAGGAAAAAGAGGAAAGAGGAGAGAAGGGTCGGTGATAGACTAAATTCCAATAGTGAATGAATATGAACACAAATGTTGGACCAAAGGTTGAATGTTGAACAAATTTCACCTCTAATTCAACTTGCGGTTTTCCCTTTTTTCTTTAAATTTCCAATTCTTCCTATGATTCATTCAATTTAATAAAAAGGTGGAACAAACAGAAAAACAAATAATTGAAAAAGATACCTTTTTTTTTCGTTTCTTTTCTAGAACCATAAAGCATATTCTTTCCTTTAAGGGGATAATTAACAAACTCATTCATAAACCCTAATGCACTTTTAATCTCAATCCAAAAAAACTTTTTTTCTTGATCCACCCACATTTTTCAGGTTAGTTTTTCTATCTTTTTGTTATGGGTTTTGATTGCAATTTATGTTATGATTTTACCTGATGTGAAATTTATTAATGTAATGTTTTTTTTTTCATAATATGTTGAAATGCCTCTTAATTTCCTTCATCATTGCATATGAGATATATCTATGTTTTAATTGCTTAAGCTTATGTGTTTTCACCTGTATTGTAGTAAGTATTTTGAATTGCTTGCCTGAATATTGTGTTTATGAAATGTATGGTGTTGATGGCAGCTAATGTTGTTTTTCCTAGTTTGCCTGGTGCATCATTCTTTTAATTCATTGTATGTGGATCAATGTTTTCTAATTTGAATAATTGTTTGAGTAGGTGATTTCTGCCCGTATCCGTAGTGATAGGGGGATAAAAGGCCCTTGTAGGAACTGATCACTAAAAATGCGGAACAATTTCATGGATAGTGATTGGGGCTCATCAGAAATGTTCCCCATTGATCATCTCATGCCATATGGATTTGGAGCCGATTTCCTCCCTCATATATCATTGATTGTTGATGGTTCTAGAAATTTATATGTGCCTGGCAGTCAGGCACTTCAAGAAGCATTTAAGTGCTTTACAAAATATGCTGGCGCGCTGCTAGTCTGGTTTGCTGCTGGATCGAACTCCAGAGGTAATAACCAAATATCAGGCGGTTATCAAGGTTCAAGAAATACAAGGTCTAGAATGTCAATTCAAATACAAGAAACAACTTCAAGTAGACATTATTTTATGGAACTCTTCTGGCAATCAAGATGCAAAGGGAAAATTACCATCCCTGTGATATTTAGGAAGATTTCAAAGTTCACTCTGAATCAAATGTACAAAGAAGCAAAACATCTTCAATCAATTCCTATTCTCTCACTAGCTGCTGCTTTAGTACCTCCATTTGACAATTTGTAAGCTTTTCTTCTCAATAAATTTCATTATGAACTCTTTTAACTCTGATTTCTTATGAGATGAATTTATTTAGAGCCATATGCATTACCTTCACAGAAAGAAAAAGAAAAAGAATCCCATTTAGGTTTTGACTACTACTTTTGCACTGAGGTTCTTATAATTGCTTTTGGTCAAATGAATGATTATCAGCTCTGGTGATGTTCTATCTGCTCAACTGGATAGTAGTGCTATGGAATCACAGAGTGGTGACGATCACCGGCCCTGTGAGGTTGATCACCGGGGATGTGATAATTCGTTTTTCCATAATTTAAATTGGTCTAGACATGCAGTTGAGCCCAGAACGGGTATTGAGTTTCCTACTATCTTGGACAACCTAATAGCTGGGGAGCGAAATTCCAGTTTCACATCAGAGGTAAATATGTCAAACATGAACTACTGGTATTCAACTGATAATTGAAATGGATATTTCTTGTGATACTCAATGCAGTTCTTAGATTTAGCTATTCATACTTTACAAGGGTCCTATCCTGCAATTATTTTGTTTGTTCAGCAGTAACTGCACCACTTTGATCATTACTCCTCTATATTGCGATCCCAGCTTAAATGGACTGTCCAATTAGACTGTTTGGTTTCTGACTTGCTATTTGGTTCAGTTAATTGAGTGTTGTGGTTCCTGAATCTTGTTAATTAATGGCCAAATTGATGATACTGAAGTTAGGTTTGCTTCCAAACTGAAGAAGATATGTGCATTCTGCTATGACTATTTGATTTTAGGCTTCAGTCTTCTAGCCATTTAAGTAAGAGAAGAGTAGACACCCAGAGAAGAAGAGAAAAGGGCAATCCATTTTAACTTCGCAACATAACAAATACCAAACCAGACATTAGTGAATGCAACAGTGAAAAATATTAATATAATCAATTCCATGATTTCAAACATGAAATCCCAAAAAGAAAACAATAGGAAAAGGAAAAAATATGTATATATATTTCTATCAACCAGACTGCAAAATTATTTGAGTCAACACAGTAAGGAACCTCCCCCCTACTTTTCTCTTATGGACTAAACAATGGACTTGCTCATATTACTAGTCTCAAACTTGGATAAAGGAGGATGCTGGTAGTTTATGGCGAACATAAAATTAGTCTATTAATGATGAATCATCATATATACATTTGGCTGTGCTCAACTAGGCACTCTTTGTCAAAGTAGAGCGAAATGGATTGTGAGGATTCATATGCTGATCCAAACTAGTTTGGGCTAATAGATTGAGTGTAGACATTAATGAGATACATATACATATACCATATAATTAAGAGAGGGAGAGTGATCATTGAGGTCGGTAGCGTATAGGTGATTCAGGAGAGGACAGTGAATAACTGGGAAGTTCAGAATGAAACAAGGAGGAGGGAAAAAAAGCCCCATAAATTCTAAATGCTTACTGCAGAAAGAAGAAAAGGAGATACTGATTTAGACATGTCGATTTTATCCCTGCTATAATATGGGAGAAGATTACCTGTAACCTTGGAAAAGATAAATTGGTTACTATACCCATTAAAAATTCTTTAATAACGTGTATCAGTTAATGTAAGTCGGTTTTGTAGAAATAAATTAGAAAGAGCCACCACTATCCCAGAAACTAAACTTGGAAAAGAAAAAGAAAGGGAACGCATTGTAAGAAAAAAATGACCAAAGCAATTAAGCGAATATGGTACTTTGGATGCTTTCTACAACTATGCCTTGATGTGAAAAGTTACTTCTTAGATTCTTTCCTTCCAACATTTGGTAGTATTAATTATGGTCATCATAATATTAAGAGGAAAAAGTTAATTTCACCATTATCTTAGTTGCATTGCCTTGTTTCGTTTCTGGCTGATCAATGTCCTTTTGCCTAGTTCACTATTTACATAGATAAGATATTAGCGAAAAGTTGAAGCGGTAAAAGTAGAGTGTCTAACTATTGCCTTTCTCGAACAAAAGAATAAAAAAAGTAGTCACTGACTAGGATCTTGCATGACATTTCCAATATTCGATGCTATGATATTATTTGATTTTGTAAGATCCTGGCATTGGTCTGAGAAAATGTAATCTTGAATTCTCTCTCCAGATTTCCATTTCCCATACGATCTGACTGAATCTTAATCAGAGTTCAGACATTGTTATGCTGCAGTTATGAGTTTAGTTGCCAATAAAAGTTCAAAATGACTTTTTAAAATTGTTCATAAAAGTTTAAAATGACTTCTGCTTGAATTTTAGGTCCTTGTTGGGACTGGATCCAGAATAATGAAAATTATCAGAATTAAATCTCTAAAGGTTTATGCATTTGGCTTCTGTAAGTTCCAGCTCTTCCCTAGACTGCCCTGAGCTCTATAGCAAGTTCAAAAGTTCCATCTTCAGAGCTTAACTATCTTTTGTTATGTATAGATGTGCATCCTTTTGATGTCTGCCGGAAGTTGGGTTGGAAATATGCCTCAGTTCCTTTTTGTGAACTGAACAAGCAACAAGATTTTTATCAGGATCTTCTCAGGTATGCATTTATTGTAAGCATCCCAATGTCTCTGCCTCTCTGGAGTTAAATACTTGCTCTTGTGCATATCTTTTCCTTTTGCCATGGTCTTAACATTGTCATTCTTGAATCTGGCACAATGTTCTTGAGGTTTTGCCTCTGAAGTTAAGTTTAAAATTGTTTAGTGCTTAAGTTTGCACTTACTTTCTGATAAGTAACTTTTTGAATCTACATTGCCTGTTTAGATGTTTGGATTTTTGGTTCTAGTTGTAGTAATTGATGTTCAAATCTCCATGTAATATATTTTGTTTTCCTGAGCTGGTAAAATGAAGTTATGTATTATACAGTAGGAATGCTCTGTATCTCTGTACTTTTGCAGTATCTCCTTGGTCCTCTGTTAATGAATTTTACCTTATCTTATTAAAGAGAATGAACTGTGTCGTGTGACCTCAATTATGCCCATTAGTGAACTAACCAAGCTGCTTTCTTCATTTCTTTTGCTGCTTTGATAGTCCATGTTTTCACTCCTTCTCTTCATCCTACACCATCTATATAGCTTTTCCTCTCTTCTTGTTAAAGTTACTCCTTTTCATCTAAGTTTTTTCTGTTTCTTTTCTCCCCTTTGCTTCACTAGAAACCTTTTACCATCGCCAGTATCAACTGGTGACTTCATGGGTAATGATCATATCTCCTATGCACATCAATGATTTAGATTGTAATTATCATTCTTGTGTTGCTATTCCAACCAATTCTTGAGCAGTAGCCTTATCCCGTGATCCAACACAATCCTGTATTTAAATATTGTATCCAATTGCATGACTGCAAGTGGCTTATTAAACTACAAAATTTTAGTTATCATATATGATGACTCCCCCCCACCCCCACACACACAAAAAAAAAAAGGGAACACCAAGTGTGTCAAGTTGAGCAGTGTAGGATCTTTTCCCCACAAATGGTATTGTATGGTTCATTTGTTCATCTTTGAAGCACCCTAATTATACACTCGCACAAGTGAAATGAGTGGATTAGCGTGGGGGATTAATGGGTTAGATTTCGAAATGTTGAGTTCAGGGTTAGACACTTGAGAAGCAACACTAGCCTTCGAGCTCAAGAAGCATATGCCATGCTGTTTATGAAGTGATTAGAGGTTGTGCTGTGTTGCTATTGTTTTCTCACACCAGTGCTGTTGGACGTTCTGCAGGGAAGACATAAGCATGACCGTAAGGCTTGTTGTTAGCTGCAATGGAATCAAAATCAACACAGTTCGAGAGTACGTTGAAATTTCTCTCCAGATCTTGAAAAGCTTTACTCTCACCCTTTCATGTTACCATGTTGGACATTGTGTTTCCATCAGATAAAATCCTGTTTTAAAAATCAAATAGTTCACTATTTCATGAATTGTTTTCAAAATTATATGAGTAATTAGCTAAATATGACTTACTTCCCACTTCCTTATATTGAAAAAGTGACAACTTTTAAACCAAAACCTTTAAATTGTTACTTGTGACCTCAATACTGTTGAAGAATCGATTTGTAAGAGCTGTCATTGCTCTTCTTGATAATTGTATCGAGGCAATTAATGATATTGAATTTCAAATTGAGAAGTGCCTTGAAACTGCATCCACTATTACGTTAAAGGGAAAAAAAATACCTCTGTTCCACTTAAGTTTGATACTTCCATTATTAATCCTTTCCAATACGAACGAACATTCCTATATTTTCTTATTGAGAAGCCATGGAAATGTTTAAGACCATAAGTTTCAAAAGTTTTATAGCCACACAAATGTTATGATATATTTAAGTCCACAAGTTTCGAACTTTGTCCCAGTTTAATTACAAAAGTCTCTTGAGTGAAATTTCCAAACACATGGAAGCCTTCAAATTTGCCATTCATAGACTCATATTCTGAATTCTGTTTCAATTGCCACTTTCTGCAGTGTTTTTGAGAAATCTCTTCGAGCTCGGTTGTTCAAGGTCAGCCCAACAGTTGTCTTCCACTCACAGTTATTTTTCCTAGGTATTTACTACTGCCAGAGAATAAAGAGACCCTCAATACTGACACTCTTTGTTTCCCTTACAGGCAAATCCTGACACCGATTATCACTGTCTAGAAACATTTGGTTCTATGTTCTCTCAAGATATTCCTATACATGCAGTAAGCAAGCTATAACCTTCCCACCATCCATTTTTCTAGGAAGCCTCCTCATCCATTATTATAATATATATACATGACTGAAATTTTCAGGGTACCACAATCAATTTTCGACGAACAACTGATGGACATTTAATTACTGAGAGTAAGTTAAATAAATTTTAGATCACATATGCTTCTATTTGCTTGTTCTTTTAATAAGGGGATTATGCAAAACATCTCACTTTTGGACTACTATTCTTCGCAGTCGGGGGCAACCATATTGGAGCTGTTCAGAGTAGAGAATTGTGTAGTAAGTGAACTGTCCTTTAATTTATTACTAGGCACTTCTGGACATACTATGCAAAGTGGGGCACGATGTTGATTCTTGGGGAACTAACTAGAAGGAGAAAATGTATGGGATAAAGATAGATTCTTACACTTGTTATTCTTGCTTCTCCAGGGGCAATTTTTGATATGTACATTGGCGATGTTCCTATATGTGAGGAAACAAAAGAAGAGATCGGGAAAAATGTTGCAAGTATCATTAAGGGGTGTTAAAAAGATGGGATTTTATCCTTCTGCTTCTACAAGAGCTTATTTGCTGGTAATGGCTCAGGTTCTTGTGAACTTGACTTCATAGTGCAGTTCATAGCGTCTCGAGTACTAGACATAAATCTCAAAATGAACATAGGTTTCACGAGGATAAACGATTGTTAGGCTTATATATGTAGAATTCATTTATTTTAGGCAGGGTTCTTATATTCAAAATCGATTAGAATACCTTGTTGGCGAGCTGCCCCTCTGCCAACTGTTGTAAATGAAAAGAGGGCTTGTTCTGCATATTTTGGGCTTAAGCTTCTCTCATATTCTGTATAATATTGGTTGATCTTGTCAAGTGATTTGTAGTATTATAAAAATCTGCTAGTTAGATAGGATATAAATTAAAATGAGTAAGAATTATAGGATTGGTTGTTGTGGGCAGCAACATGGCTGCATATATAGGCCAACATACTTCAAATTCATTCGAGAAAGGTAGAACCATTGGCACCACTTTTCATTTAGATATTTTTAGTGAGACGTATATTGTAAACACCCATAGTAGCATCTTATTGTATTATTTTGACACTTTTCACTGATATCTTGTTGTATTATTTTGACACTTTTCACTGATATGATATGATGAGTGTAATAAATTCAAAATGCAGGTTTATTTAGCAAGTTTTTCTCTGCTCTTCCCCATTTTTTCAGTCACTACCTCCCACCATTTTCCCAAACTTAGAAAAATTTATTTGAATTTTTGTTTTCCGTATCACTTCTAACAAAAAAGTGAAGAAAATAGATTGTCTCAAAATATATGTACAAGAAAATAAAAAAATCAAATTTGATAATTAACTCTTAAAGGAGAAAAAATCATGAACATAAATTTGGAAAAAATTGGTAAATAACCGTACTTGAGGTAAATCTCACTATCATATATCATGAACAACTCAACTTTTCTACAACTAGACTTATGACTAATTGTGACTACTTCAATGAACAATCCAATCCCAAAAATTGATTTTTCTCTTTAGGAATTTGATTTTCTTTATATATTTGGCTAGCTTCATAAGTTAATTAACAATGAAGGAGTTAATGCTTAGAGACAATTGAAGAACATATTTGAATCAAAAAATTCGACCTTAGCTTATGCTTAGAGAAGACAATTGTGGTGGGATGGGGTGACGGAGCTGCAAAATTGTTTTTTAAAAAAATTTTGGTCAACACCCTTTTTCGTAATCGTTTGGACTAAAGGCTACCTGTCCTTAATTCATTGAACACTTTGTTATATATTTTGACCATTATTTTTTCTCTTTAATTTGTGTATATATAATGATGTGACAATTTAAATAAGTTGCAATGCAATTGGTCATTTGATTCATGTCGGAAGTGATTGTACCAAACTTACTAAGGCTTTTGCTAGAGTGTATAAGAATAATGCAAAATAGGGTGCATTAGTAATGTTTGCATTAGTAGTGCTTGCATTAGTAATGCCTGCATTAGTTATGTAAGCATTATTTCTTATACATTGTTTGGTTTGATGTATTAAAAATAGCAAATCTTACATAATTTCTATTAAAAAAATATATGTTTACAAAAATACCCTTCACACTTTATTTATTTGTACATTTCCTTAGCAATAAAGTTATTTGCTAAAACATCAAAAAAAAAAATTGCTAAAACATCATTGACTCTTCATTCTTCTTTTTCTTTTTTTCAAAAATAATATTAAATAGTTATACTATTGAGTCAAAATATTTTTGTAAAAAATTGACAGAATTTTTTTTGTCCACATTAAAAACAAAGCATTTAGGTTGTCATCAAATACTAATAAAATACAGGAAAGTAATGCAATCAACTCAAGAAAAAGATAGTAATTTACTTGTTCACATCTAATTATTACTTGGCTATTAAGATAAATCAACTAAGATCGGATTCTTTTACAACAAAAAAATTCTACCTTCATTTTTTTATCATATTTTAAGGATGAATTTATGTACTACTAATTAAGAAAAGCATAACGAATGTGAAAAAATAATAAGTTTTGTTTTTTTGAGTTAATAAGTTGGGGTGAGGCAGTGGGCTGCTTAAAATTTATCATCACAATAGTAAAAAAATTGATTAAATTATATTGAAATTAAAAAAATTTAAGATACTTAAGAGGCCATAAAGCCTATTAAGACACCAATAAATTAAAAGACACTAAAAAACAAATCAACATAAAAATAAAAATTTATGACAACAAAGAAAATGAAAAGACTTTAAGGGTAGTTTTGTAATTATTTAATCTAATGCAAGTGTTAAAATGATATGTATTACTAATACCTAGAATTCCCTGGTATTAGTAATACACAATAGAGTGTATAATTAATGCTTGCATTAGTTATATATGGCATGAAAAAGTATACCAAACAAAGTATTGTTAATACACACAACTAATGCATGCATTATATTCCTAATACACTTTACCAAACGACTCATTAATTAATAGAGATTCAAGTGTGAATTTGAGCTTGTTAGATTATTGAATTAATTACAAATATACACACCTTTATTTTTCATAATGTCCATTATTTCCTACCATTTTAAAATATTTTCAAAATTCCTTATTTTCACCCAATTCTCAAATCATCCGGGTACATAAGTATTTTAGCCTTAACCCACGTTTTTCCTTCCTTTTTCTACTCCTTTAATCTATCCTAATTTCACTCCACAATCTTATCAGTTTTAATCTTCATCTCAATTTGAATTTCAAAAGAATTCTCTCTCTAGTCAATCAAATTTAAACCACTGAATTAGGTACTTTTCATATTCTCCATTGTCGGTTTTTCAATTTTTTTTGTTTTTACCCTTTTTTCCTGATACATATGATTCTCCATTGTATCTGATTCTCCGTTCATCCTTGTTTTATGCAATGTATCATATTCATATTTAAGGTGTTGATACATAATTCTAATGTTGTTGAATCTTCGATTAGTTTTATCATGTTCAATATAAAAGTACTTGATCCATAAACACTACCTAATGTATCATTTGCATGTATCAAGTTTTTTAATGTATCATCAGTCTTATTCAAATTTAAAAGGCTATATAGACAATAACAAATCAGTTGTGTGTTATGTATCTGCACTCTTTAATATTTGTTCAATTTTATCCAACTTAGAATGTGATGTATATGTACATATTGCCCAATAATAATCTTGATACATAAAAACTCAGACGACATGGAACAATCTGCAAACATTAAAAAAATTCAGTGATACATTATATGAAATACATTTTTTTTCAATTTTCACAGCAACACCTATCTAACAACAAACTAACACATATCGATACAATTTTATAACCATCTTATAACATGTACTAGGTACATTAAAATTATCAATGATACAACCATTCACAAAAATCCAAGATTGATATATATTAATGTATCATCCACATTTGTCTTGATCAAAACAAGTAATTTACATATCTTAATTGTTACATTATTTATATGTACAATATACACAATAATGACCTGATACATTATACAAATTTGTGATACACACACTCGACATTCAAAACGTATCTGATCTGTCTCAATTGTTAATCTATTTATTACATGTATCATATATAATATATTATGATGATACATTTTTATACAAATCGCATTCGAATACAAAATAACTGCCACATTATAATCTGTAGATACAAAATTACAATACACGCGGATCGTTTATCACTAATGTATCATGACTTACATATTCACATCAAAATGACAAAACAAAACTATAACAATGATACATTCAAAAAAAAACTATACACCAATGGTGGAGAGAGCAGAGGGAATGGTAGAGGAGGTGGTTGAACAGTCGGAGATGGACAAGGAGATAATACAAAAGATAATTCCTTCGTCGGCTAAGAAGCCAGTGAATTAATGGCACAAACACCATATGGAAAATCACTATTTATTCTTATATATTCATACCTATCCACTCCCCATGATGTACCCCGTGATTTCTTGATTATCCGGTAGTCATCATATTTCTAACTTTTGCTTTTATCACAACCATTTGATTTGCATTCTTTTTGTTCCTATTTCTTCTTGATTTTACATCAAAACTCGTGATTTTTTTTATCAATTGAGCAACTTTTTCCAACTTGAGAAATATCAATCATTGTTGTATCATCAATTACTTCAATCTTGAGTGAACACCTCACAGTATCATCTTTCTTTTCTTCCATATTAAAGTTGTTTTTTGCTTCATTTTTCTTGAGAGAACAAAATGCGCATCATTTTTTGGGATTCTTGAGAGAAGAAAGGGCCAAGAAATGTGTAAAAAAGGAGTAACAGATAAGAGTACCTCTCTATATAATTGAAAATCATCAATCGTTCCATCGATGCTAACATTGACAGGTTGATGAGCAACAACACAAAGAAGGAAAATTTCTCCTGTGAAACTTTTACGATTTCGAATTGATGGAGAAGATAAAAATCTAAATTTTAATTTTTGTGAAGCTGTTACAGATTGGATTTGATTGATATCAATCAGATCTGCGTGATTTATGGGAAAGAAAATCAATTTTATGTTAATATTCCATATTAAGCGCAACAGACAAGTTTTATAATTTATCACAATTAATGTATCTGGATGAAACTTATGTATCCGGATGGCTGATATTTTAAGGGATTTTTATAAAATAGAAAAGAGTAGGGATAGGATGTAATTTAGGTCTTACACTATGAGATTTATGTAAGTTATACTAGATTATTTGGGATTGGGATGGGATTTCAAGCTAGATTGAGTCACTTTGAGAATCCATCGTGCCATGATATTCTTGTGATGAGGATAAATTGGTCGATATGGTACTTTTTGGAGCGCTTTTAGTCGAGTTCGACTCATGACCGTTCTCTTAGCTATGGTTCGAGCTCTAGCTTGTCACTTAGTTGGGTTCGAGGCATACCGATCTATTAGTCATGGTTCGAGTCTGACGCAACATTATTAGATGGGTTTGAGTCTAGACAACATTGTTCTATTGGATTCTTTGGGGTGCCTTCACCATGATTTAAGTTTTGGGTTGGCCGTTTTAGTTCTAGAATATATTTAGTCTTAGTTAGAGATATCATTAGCTCTTTCGTGTATTCATCAGGCTTATGGGGGTCCATTTGAGATATTTTCCTTTCAATTGTGCATGAGTGTACCTTCTGGCATATGGCGGTCCAATTAAGTTATAGTTAGTTGTTTTATTCTATCTCTCCACTACATGTTAGATTACCGAGGTGCATGGTTAGACTTATCGATATTGTTCCTTCCTTTTTCCACCTAGTTACTGTTTTACTTTTCACTTATATATCCACTTTCTACGCTCAGTTGACTTATGATGCCTACTGGGTATCTGTTATTTTGGAACTCATGCTACACCATGCATCTGTTTTCCTTGATGTAGATCTGAGTCAACGACAATGATCTTGTGCAACTGTTGGGACATTCGATGATTGAGGGTGAACTAATGGCGTTCTAATTTGTCTCATCTTCATCTGTTTATAGCTTTTGGTTAGTCTGTTTTGTTCGAGACTGTAACAACCTGATTTCGTCGTTAGGGAAAAGTCAATGGGGAAAGAATTGGGGTCAAAAAAAAAATTGGTAGTAGCTTGGAATTTCCTAGCCTAGTCCAATTTTGGACGAAATCGGAGTCAGTGAGGTCTAGGGAAATCTGGTAACAAATAAGAGATCTAATTATGAATTTGATTACATGAGTAGATATCTAAGACGTTAAGAAACTCGTACGACTTTACGAAATTGAATTCGGGTGAGTAGAACTCCCGAAATCGATCATAGTGTGAACGGTGTTTTGTGAAATAGGGGTCTTGGAATTATTAAAATAGCTCACTGGTTCCGTGCAAGCCGCTGGAGCGGGATTTCTGCCGCCAGGGCGGGGACGATGTAGCGAGGTGAGGTGTGGCGGGTTCGACGCGACTTAAGGTTGTAAATAAACCCTAAAATGTCTTTATTCTGCACTTTTTTATTTTTAGAGCTAAGGGACGACCCCAGGAGCTTTCTTGACAGTTTTCCACCATTCTTGAGGCTAAAGACCACGAACAAGCGGGGAAGAATCCGGAAAGGGAAGATTCAAGTACCTTAGGGGATTCAAGCTTGTATTCGAGGTAGGTGATGGTTGTGATTTCATGTTGGTGTGATATATGTTTGTAATTGCTCATTATAATACATGTATGTATGCGAATGTTGCATTATTGATCACCCTAATCGTAAATGAGGATAATTAAATAATTGTATGTCATGAATCACCTCTTGTTGTATGATTGTTAGAATATACATTGTGATTGTGATTGTGGTTTGTTGAATGGATCGGGTGTTGCGTTTCGACACACTAACTTGGATCGATTGCCACATTCCGGCATAAGCATGGGATCGGTTTCTACGTTCCGGCATAAATATAGGATCGATTGTCACATTCCGACATAAACATGGGATCGAGTACCACGTTCCGGTATGCTAACAGTTTGGGTGTGGGTTCCATGAGAGGACCAATGAATTGGGTTTCGTGAGAGGACCATTGAATTGTGTTGTGTATCTACTTATGATGATTACGTTCATATCTAATGATGATTGATATTGGAAGACTGTATGTTGCTCTAAATTGATAACCAATGTGTATTATTGAGAACGTGGAATGCTACATTGATCCTAAAAAGATTACTAATATTGTATATGTTTGGTATATGCATGTTTTATAATGTTGTGGTTACTTGCATGTGTTTCACTTATTGGGATAGTTGTGTGATCCCACCAGTACATTGTGGTTGTGTATTGATATTGCACTTGCTTTTTCTTTGTTAAGTACAGGGCATCTTCAGACGGCTATTGATAGACCTCAGCTAGGTGACTTTTGAGCGTGACCGGATTCAAGGGTGAGCCAGCTCATTCAGGCTGCCATGGATCTTTCTTGTTTAAGTCCACTCTCTTCGGACTCAGACTATTTGTTTAAGGTGTTTGTTTAGTTTCGGGGTTGTACCCCTTGTTCTTAGACTTGTCATTAGTAGAGTTTTGGTACAATGACTTTCAGGTTCTAGGGGTTGTTCTTCCGCGTTAGTTTGGTTAGTTGTTTGTTAAAACCTTGGAGTTTATGGGGACTCCATTTTTATAGTCATTTAAACTTGCTTCCGTATTTTTAAATGCCTTAGTTTTCATAGAATTTGTTTGTTTGGGTTGTAGTAATGGTTCTCCCACCGGAGGGTTTGTGTGGGTGCCAATCACGACGGTTTGGGTCGTGACAGAGACAAGTTTGTGCATAATTTGGAGTCTATACTTGATTGTTTAGTAGTTTTGTACCATTGTCCACCAAATTGCGGGATTGGATCATGTATTGTCGTATATATTTATGTCATTTTTTCTTTTCCACTGTTTATTTTTCCTTTTATGTTGTTATTTCCACTGATTTTAAGATTTCTACCCACTAGAGATTGTTACTTGTCGTTCCAGACTATGGATTGACTTATCTATCGGTGTCATCATTACGCAAAAGTCAAATCTGCCCAGGATGGACACCTGCCATCCAAATGTGATGTTGGTCAGATTATATTGAGTAAAAAAATCTCACCTTCTTTTTGTATTTGGAGTTGGACTTTATTATTAAGTATTACATTTCCAATAGATAGTTGATAAATATTATGACATATTTTGGCGATATTTGGTTGGCTATGTTGTTGATTTTTTAAGAGAGATTTTTTTTTAGATAAACCCAAAAATAAGAGAAATTTTATCCCATTTTCTGTAAATTTTCATAGCCTTTTAAATTCTATTCCTTAGCACTTATCGGGGTCCTAAATTGGATCGCGATGCATAGAGACTCCACTCCATAAATGTACAATTATTGTGTTATGTTTCGTTTTGATCACTTCTAATGTAGAATGAATTTTTATGAATACTATTCATTTGATTTATGATTGCATGCTTATCAAAAAAATCAAATGACTTTGTAAATACTTTCTCTTCACAATTACGTATTTGTCTTATTTATAAATACATATTAGGTTGGTTTGCTTGGTTAGAATTAAGACATTGGATGCCAATTTGTCTCACAAAGAATTTGGGACGTGACAAATTGAATTTCATTGAATTGTTCTAATCTTAATTAAAATAAGTAGAGCTTATTAATTATGTAATCAAAATATTCTACCCAAATCTCAAGATTTATTTCTTGGATTTGTTTATACAAAAAGAAAATCATTATCAAATATTGTGATTAATAGGTAAGTGTTCCAGCATTTTTAATTAGAGGCTTCGATTTGAGCTCTGCAAACATAATCGTTATTGGTTAGAACATTTTACTTCAAAGTAAGATTTTCAATATAAATTTAAATTAATTGAGCCATAAAATGAATATTGAATACCAAAAAATAGGTAGAATTTTTTTTGTCGTTCATACATTGTACTGATTTTCACTTGTTTCTAGATAATGATTCATTCATACGTACATACTTTATCTGTTTCATATTAGTTGATCATTATACTAAATATAGTTGTCTTATATTAGTTATCACCTTACTAAATTAAGAAAACATTAATTATTATTTTTCTATATTACCCTTGTAATTAATTCTTTATAAAAGTGTTCACATTTATTTGTAAAATTTCCAAGAAATTTTTAAGGGGTGAATTAGTAAAATCATTTTCTTATGTATGATTTCTTAAGCACCATATAAATAAAAAACGATCAACTAATATGAAACGAAAGGGGTATCAATTTGAGGTGACATTTAGAAGCACAAGAAAATGGTTGAGAGTAAATCATGGAGGAGAGAGAAGTTAAAGACACAAATCTAATAAAGTCTTGGGAAAATTATATGAAATAACAAATTATTAATTCAAATTAAATAATATAAACATAGTTTATTTTAATTGTAATTCGCAGCAAACGTCTTCTTTTTTTGCCATCTGATTCGATATACAAATAGTCATTTTCGATATACAATTAGCCATTTTATACATTTCAGTATAAAATGTATAAAATGCGTTTGTGTTTGTATAAAGTGAGAGAAAAGTGTATATACAAATACAAATACATATATTTTCGTCTTATACACTTATAATTACACAAATACAGATCTTATTATACAAATTACAATGTATAAATGAATTTATACAAAACTGAACAATTTGTATAAAATTGGATGTTTGTAGCGAATTATACAAATCAAAAGCTCCATAGCAAACATAAAATTTGTTATGGAGCGCAATTATGCAAACTATAGCTATAACATACAAATATGATTTTTATGTTTGCTATATTGAAAGTTGTTCTAAAATCGTATCTTAAGATAATGAGATGTGGATTTGGATAAACCTATTATGGCTAGCTAGTCCTTGCTCATTAACACATCAGCATTTTTTAACTCTGACTTCCTCTACATTTTTTATTTCTTTTTGGCGAAAAAAGACTTAAAATTTTATGAATTCACAACACTTTCAAAAATAAATTAATTGTAAGGGCGCAATTGATTCTATTTTAGTTTTGTAAGTTATAAATATTTCCTTCATTTTATATTAATTGTTCACTTTTCACTTTAATTATCAATAAAAATGATTAGTTTTACTAATTTACTTCGTAAGAATTTTTCTTAAAACTTTACAAACTTGTTTATATAATCTTTTTTTAAAAAAATAAACTAATTATAAAGGTGAAATGAGAAAAAAATAATTAATTGTACCTAAATTTTATAAATAATTAACTATTTATAATAAGGTGGAACATTAATATGACATAAAAAATAATTAGTACAATTATTTTTAATAATGTGAACAACGGCGAGAGTATCAAAATCATATAAAGATTTTTTCTTTATTATTTAGTTTTGGTCTTGTCAATTTTCTTCAATTTGAATCAAAATTGAATTGTTAGTGAAATTAGGAGGACAAAAACCAAAAGTAGCCACATTTTATTTTGTCCAAATTATATATATAATAATGTCTTTCTTAGCCATCAAAAAATAGTACAATGGATGAGATAGCTCATTCATTAATCAGAGGTCTGAAGTTTAAGCCTTGAGTATCAAAAAATTCTTTGTAGGAAGCATTTTCCCCCTGAATGGGCCCTACAATGCACAACCAAAATTAATCAAATTCTAATATGAGTATCAAACATCGAACATATATAATAGGTCTCCTTTTTAAGGGAAATCCTTCACAAATTCTTCTTAATTCCTCATAATGCAATTTTATCTAAAGACCATTATATATATTAAGACACGACATAATTTCAATTGATCATGGAGATGATCCTAGATCAAAAGTCATGAATGTTAATAATTAAGATGGAAGGATAGTAGATAGTCAAGTATTGTCTTTTCATAGTATGATTTTAGATATCGCGTGGTTTGTTCTCCAATATGTATTGATATTTGTTACTACACTTATTTTGTGTATTATTATTTTGTACATTCTTCTCTCTTACTTTTTTGTTTTTTTTTTCTTAATCGAAGATAACTTCTCTACTCTATAAATATAGAAATAAAATTTAAAATTATTATTTTTTAAAAGCCTACACTTATCAAAATTATATATTGATAGGTTGTTGATGATGATTTTCATCCTCTTAATTTTAATATTTAGTTTTAGGCAACTACACGTCAAGAGAGGAACCACCAACCTTCAAATCCTAGCATAATTTATATCAAAATAAAGATTACGATAATTTATAGCTATAGTATAATACCAACACTAGTTTGAATTATTATTACTATTAGGACGACTAACTAGCCAATAGGCACGTTTATAAAGTTCGGATTTGACTTAATTTTTCCTCTTCATTTTGTCTTTGTTTTTATTTGTATGAGAGACACATATCATAGATTTAAATTAATGATTGAAATTTGATAATTAAAGATATTGTTTAATCATGATTGATATAAGTAATTATGTACTTTCATATATTTATTTTTAAAATATATTTTCAATCCCACAAGTTTAGTACATAATATTTTTCCTAAATATTTTTTTTTTAAATCTTATTTGCCTTGAGTAAAAAAATTGATACTTGCTTTTGATTATTTTTTTTCATCCCAAATTATTTTAGTCTAATTAGGATGTTTTGAAAAAGAAGAATGGGAAAATTACGCAAGAAGCAAATATACTAGTTAATTAGCTAACATAGCTATAGTTTGAATTAATTATGGCTTGCAGCTTAATTATAGCTATAATTACGTCATCTCTCTCGCCTTTTTCATACATATACAAATTATCAAATATAAATTATACATATACAATTATATGACAAATATACAAATACAATTTGCCTCTCTCCACTCTCTACCCTCTCTCGTTCGCCTCCCTCCTCCCTCTAACATGTAGCTATGAATCGTAATTAGCAAACTATAACTAGAAAACATAATTAAGTTATTTTTGAATGGCTATAAGCGAAAATTTCCCAAGAAAAATTGCAGTGTTCAAAGAGAAGATAAATTTGGATCCTCCTACTTTAAAAAATATATCACTAGAATTTAGTGTAATTTTTCTTTTGTCGGACAGATATTGTAAATAATGCAACAATTAAATTTTGAATTTGACAAAATAAATATTTATATAATAAAGAATAATTGAAGATACATATTTTAAGCTAGAATTGTGTAATTGTCTTATATTTTTGGGAGTAAATAGTATAAAATATCTATATCTTAATTATGGTTAAAACCTATTTTTAATTTATTAATGATAAGGGTAATATTGGATAAAATTAATAAATTTATCTTGATTTATTAAAATGAACAAGTGAAAAAAAAAAATTATTTTTAATAAAAGGGTCAAATAAAATCAAACTGAGGGAGTAAATAATTTAATTCTACAGTATATTACTTACCATTTATTATGAATTACTCCCTCCGTCATTTTTTGTTTGTCATGTTGCGCTTTTCGAAAGTCAATTTGACTAATTTTCAAATTTAAATTAGATTACATTACTTTGATATTTAAAAAAAATAAATTAGATATTTAAAAACTATACGAAAAGTACTATAAATTACAATTTTTTGCATATCAATATGATGAAAAAATACATTATTAAATATTAGTCAAAGTTCTTATAGTTTGATTCTATAAAAGAAAACTGTGACAATTAAAAATTGACGAAGTGAGTATGAATTAATGTGTACTTGTTATCTTTAAAGTAAGTTAATTTGCATAAATATTTTCTTTGAACAAAAAGTCAAAATTTTAGTTAAAATGGTAAAGAAATTATTGGTTGAGATATAAACTATAGGATTAGGTTTATCATTAACAATAAATAGCTGTAAAGCTGACTAGATTCATATCCCTGCTTTGGATTAACCAATGAATTTACATGTCATAATGACATTGCTTAGTGGCTACCATTAATTATTAATTTCAAATTAATTTTATTTCTTTTTCTAACAAAGGACAACCAGTGGATTAGGATTCAAGATAAGACCTACCCTTTTTTTTATGTATAATATATATCCATACCCCATTATTCAATTCAATCTTCTGTTACTTAATTATCTTGTTTTATCTTTTCATTTTAAATATAATGATAATGATAATGATAACTCATCATCTTATATCTCCTTGTTGTTTCCAAGATCCAAGAATTTTCCTATGGTGAAGATTTGTCTTTCTTTCTAGCCTTTTCTTTGAAACACCATTTCTTGGTTTTTTATTTTAATTTTAATATTTATTTGTTGCAAGCATAAGGGGAAAAAAATTATTAAAATGTCTATAAGTATGATTATGGATAAAAGGGAAGTTGAAGGTTCATGTGGATTTATGGATGCATTATCATGTGATCCACAAGAGGCATTTTTTGGTGGTAATAAACAAGTGTTTATTAATGAGGAGAAGGCATGCACTTGTAGTTCTTCATCATCTATTGGGGAAAATAGTGATACTATATCACATGAAGAATCAATGGATGATGATTCTCAAGAAGTTGAGAGTCCTTTCACTTCCATCCAACCTCTACACCAAGTTTTACCAATTAGGTATTTTTCTTTTGAATTCCGCGTATACTCTATCCTATCCTGACTTCATTTCACTAGATATGTTGTTGTACGTTAAAAGAATGTTTTTTTGTGGGCATGAATTGAATTGTTTTATCCTATTTGCAGAAAGGGTATGTCAAGGTTCTATAATGGAAAGTCAAAATCATTCACAAGTTTCAGAGAAGCTTCAACTTCATCTTCAGCTAAAGAATTAGCAAAGCCAGAAAATGCTTCCTATATTAACAAGAAAAGAAGAAACATATTGGCATGTCGTTTACCTAACAAGAAGAACCACACTGGCATCTCAAAGAAGAAACATATTGGCATATTGGCTATGAATTCTGGTCTTTGTGACAACTCCACAAGTTGGAGATCATTTTCCTTGGCTGATTTACAATTTGTTTCTGTTACAACTACTACTACATTACAACAAGCTGAAAAGAAACCAACTAATTGAGCATTTTGATGATTAATTAACTTGTTCTTCTCTTCATTTAGCAAAAAGGATTCTTGTTTTATCCTTTTAGCAATGTGTCAACACATTCTTTTTTGTGACTAGATGTGGCCAACAGCCTCTCAACTAGTTAACCATCTAGAGGCTATGAATGTTGTTATCACTAACATGTTACTGCCAATGTTAACCAACAAGTCAGCAAGCAAAGCAAAAAAAAAAAACTACAAAAGATAGTTTTCTTTGTTTGCAGAATCATTATCATTGGTTTAGAAGCTACCATATTATGTTCCAGGAAATAAATGCATGACAATAGAAAAACGAACCACACAGATCAAACATCTAACTAAAATCATTAATCTTGAAATTTGTCAACACTTCAACTTTCAGAAAAATTGAATTGAAAGAAGTTTGGATGGCAGTCAGAAACAAATTTGAATATTTGCTACAACACGAAAGATTTTTTACAGGTTTCCACAAAAAAAAGGGGTATTCACATTAAATATAACATCAACAAATACAAGCCTACAATTAGTAAATGGAATAGAGATGGTTAAAATGAGATGGGGCTACATTTCTAACAGGGCAAGTGCCTTGAAAACTTCTAAGATGGGGGGAAGCATGCAACAATGAAGTAACCAACATGACAAATATACAGAGCTCAAAAGAGCCGGCATTCCGAAAAAATAAGGAAGCCTTTCCAGTAACCTACGCCTAGTGCTGTACAGATTCTACTCTAGATCTAGACTGTCGTGTAAGCAAACTGAAGGGATTTTTTTTTTTTTGGGAGACGACTTGTCCTGCATTTCCAGGAATCAGTTTGCTATCTTGAGACGCAGTTTTCCCCAAGCAAGAATTGGTAGATGTTGCACATCGCGAGTGGAGACTGGAGTTGTACAAGACAAGAATATTCCAAACATGCACATGAAAAGTTTACTTTGTGTGCTGTATCATAAGCAATGCTGATGGATATTCAGATAGGAACTTTGGCAGCTCCATAAGTGAAGGATCTAACTCTGGAAGTGCCATATATATGTCTTCTGTTAAGAACGGAATACTGCAAGCAGCAAGAATTTTTTTTTAAAAATAATAGGTAACAGTAAGCAGCAAGAAATAATTACTGAAGGCAACCAAGAAATGATGAAATGAATTCTCCATACACCAAGCAACTGATATGAAGCTTGCACCTTACGGACTCATTAAATAAGAAAAATGTTTGATCAATGTCAACAGAATGGAATTTGCGAAATTGATGGGACTGTAATCTGATTATTATGCAATGCTTGAATATTAGTATGCTAAACTAAATGTTTTCAAGCATTTATGAAATTAGACGAGCTGCTATATAGAAAAGAAATCATTTCTAATGATTAAAATATTGCTATATCTCAAAGTTCCCAAGTTAAAAAAAAAACATATTGCTATATCTCAAGGATACCAACAGCACTGAACAGTACGACAATCTAGTATTTAACTTTGACAGAACAATTAACTAGATATTTTAGGAAAGACAAATATCAAACGGAAGAAATGCTGGGATAGAAGTACAGCAAGCTTTTACCTCAGATCATCATCCAACAAAAATGAGTTAGATGTTAGATTCTGAGAATCCTTGTTTAAAATCTCCCTCATCTGTGCGACAACCTACAGATTATACAGTCATATGCTTATGAACAAAAACATACCGAGAAAACAGACTTGGGAGAAATGCAGCAGAACACTTACTTCATTAGACACACTTTGAGTTCCATACTTGTCATCCCAATACATGGTACTAATTCGATAAATTTGTCTGGTTGTCAATGCCTGTCCAAGATGACGTATTTAAGAATATTCAGTCACAAAGAAGATTGACATCTCAATGACATTTTGGGGTTTTTTTCTTACCGGGCAAAGGTCCTGTCTTATCTCTTCCAACGATTTCTTCCTCTTTTGATGTATTACCTAGATAATCACAGCGAATAAAACTTATAGCTCGCAGTAAGACTTCCAGATATCAAAGAGCTATTAGCAAGGATATGGCTTCTACCAGAAATCCAACAGCTTGTCTGATATAGTTTAGTTCATGCCAAGATGTACCTGCAAACTACATTCAGCACCCATGTAGTTCTTTCTCAGTTCAACATCTACATTGGAGAACACAGGAGAAAAAACTGTATTTCTTAATACCTCTTCTTTCGCATTGACTATCCATTTTTCTAGTTCTGCCAAACCAGACTTCACATATTCTCCATTTGAAAATGTGCAACACTCTCGTCGGAGTAAAAGACTTGCAGATTTTAAGACCAAAGAATCATAAGCTTTATTTTCACACAAGAGAAAGGACAAGAATTAAGAAATTTGTAAGATCACGATACCTGTTAAAAAGCGATATATTGATGAAGGAGAAAACTTGGGTAGTCAGCTTGCGGATGAAAAATGAAGGCACCTGGGAATTCATCAATACATTCATATACCATAAATCGACAAGAAAAGAAAATTAAAAGTTTTGAAGTAACAAGGAAGAAACTAGAAAAAGAAGACATCCTCCTATCACCACACTAATGTTTTGCAGTTTATTATCAATTATGTATGTGCAAGTGTCACAAAAACATAATACAAGCTTGCCTCTAGGTCTTTGGTCTAGTGATAAGAGTGCACCTTGTCATGTGTGGGTTAGGCACGTCTCACAGGTTCAACCGCAGCCAAAAGCCTGGTATTTAAGTGGAGAAAGGTAGAGGTGGTCCCATTATCCACTGAGTTTTGAACCATGCACACAGGTTCTTGGAGATTTTTCAGTTATCAAAATAACAATAATATGGGCTTTTTCTAAGCAATACCAACAAAATAAAATATCACCTCTCATAGGATGTTTTGGAGGCTATTAAGCTATACAAAATAGAAGAAAAGGAAAAATTAAAAAGGGGTAACTGATTCATCATTAAGGTGATCAGGAATCCTCAGGCAGCACTGATATAGACCTGAGGCAAGCCGAAATAAAGCATATGCACATGCAAACTAATACATCACTAAAGGTGATAATTATGTACCCTCATGAAACACTGAGGTACAGATCAGAAGCAGCATGCACACATTGCTAACTAAATAACCTGACCACAGATATCTGATACTGCAATACATGTGTAACATAGCATTTGTAGAATGGCATTTTACACACGGATCTACCCTCTCAATTTGATAAGTTAAATGGCAACTTTATTTAGCCAACAATCTAGTCATGTGGAGAACCCTATGAATATCCTCATGAGAAGGGAGGAATAACTAAGTGAAAAAGACACTCCTCCTCCAACACAAAGGAAGCACCACAGTGGAAATCGCCTCTTGGGTAGAGGTTTGGGAGTAGGGTTTATGATATCCAGGGGAAAAAAACAAAAAGACACTAACGGATTTCCTCATTGCTGAGTTGTCAACAGCATTTTAGACTCTGAAATCTCACCATTAACATTTGGAGCAGAGTAAATTTTTTGGGATAAACCATAATTTCATTGTTGTGGGACAATGCATCGTATACAAGTAGTATAAAACAAGTAGAGAAGCTACACAACATTGTGGTTTCCAATGAAAGAGCCCAACCATCTACAAGAACAGGAAGTGTGGACAGACCAACATTAATAAAAAACTGTAAGGGGTCGTTTGGTGTGAGGGATAAAAATAAATAGTGATGGGATAAAAAATTTGTATCTTGTTTGGTTGCCATGTTTGGGATAAGTTATCCCACCATTTATATCATAGTGATGGGATAAGTTATCCCATATACATGGTGGGATAAGTTATCCCATATACATGGTGGGATAAGTTATCCTAGGATAACTAATCCTGGGATAACTTGTTCCCAACTAAACGACCCCTAAGTTATTCCACATATATACAAAGTCATTTTCCACCACTTCAAAAGCTCTTATTCCTCTCTAAAATAATCCAACATGAGAGCTAATGAGGGTACATCCCATGCCCTGCATCATCTTCTTCTTTTTACAGAAGTCCAATTGCGCCGCATGTCCTTGGTGAAGCATAATATATATTTTTCAAATCGTACCATGCCACATGATTCCTACTAACTCATCTGACAGTTAACAACCAACCGCTCTACCACTGAGCTACTGAGGAGCAACAAACTTAATGTTGGAAGTTGACTCTTGTTCTTTGGATCAACCTATGACCGAATAGAAATGAGTTTGTCACTCTTTTTCACACACTACAAAAATAGCATTTCCCAAAATGGAATATTTTACTACTCCATTTGTCCCAATTTATATGACTCACTTTCTCTTTTAGTCGGGCCAAAAAGAATAATACATTTTTATATTTAGTAACAATTTAACTTTAAAATTACCTTTAATATAATGATTTATAGCCACACAAACATCTCTGACTTATTTTAGAGCACAAGTTACAAAAGTCTTTCTTTCTCTCTTAAACTCCACGTGAAGCCAAGCTACACTATATAAATTGAGACAGAGGGAGTAGTACATACTCCATTTGACCCACAACTAGACTGCCATACTTTTTAAAATTATTCACAGGGAAACTAACTCTTACAGACTTCTAATTTAGTCATCATTCTTAAAGACGGGCTGTGCTAGAAAGTTCTAATTTGTCAAAAAAGAAATCCTTAGTTCTGGATTTCTATTTAGAAAGAACGAAATACAACTAGCATCTTAACTTCTGTGCCCACATAATAGAGAACTCACATTGCAAATATAGAGTACACAAACATTTAATGGGCTCCATTTTAAAAGCCAAAAATTAACCACTACCCTACACTTAGAACAACCACAATAATGAAAATCACAAACTTAAGCCTCCAACAAACCAGACTATTCAGGACCAGATTTTTTTCCCGAGATATGACAAACCCCAAAGCCCCCCAAAGAGTGGCTCTACCCATTTTGCTTCCTTGGTGACTTGAATCACGAACTTCATGTTTAAGGTTGAGGACCCCTTCCACTAGGCTATCTCTCCTTTGTCATTATTCATAACCAAAATAGTAATCTTAAAAAGAAGAGTAAAAAAAACACGTTTGAGGGAAAAAACAGTTGTTGCAATAGAAATAACTATAAGCAGTTTATTCTAAGGCTAGTTAACAGTAAACAACATGACTGTAATGACAATAGAAAGAAGTTTGCACCATTAAAATGCAACTACAAACTCCGAATATGAAAATTGCATCAAAAAATTCTTCGTCAATGCAATAGCAACCTCAAATGAAGAGGGACAGAAAGATACAGCAAAGATGATGAGAATTATATGCATACATGATTTCCGCGTAAGCGACTCAAGAAAGAATCCAGGAATTTGATGATGCTATCCCATTGGCTGCTTGGTGCCTGCTGAGGAATACCACCAGGTGATCTCGTTGATTTCCCTCCATGCACCCGCTGGATTTTTGGTGCCTTCACACATGATCACAAATATGAAAAATTAAACTTGCAGTCTCGGAGAAAAAGGAAGCTTATCAGGTGATGCAAGTATCATGCTTAACTACAGGAAGAACATGAAACCATCAACATTAGAAATTTCCCAATTTAGTAGCAAATGCCTATTTATAAATTCAACAGAGTTACCCATATACCAATGGCCAATCAAGTATCAGTGAAAATCATCTCAACCCCAAACAAGTTTGTTGGGATTGAAAATGACTCTATATCAATTTCGCGCATTCTAGGTTCATTTACATACTCTTTTTTAATTATTATTATTTTTCATTTACATACTAATAATATATATAGTCCTTGTATCAATTTATGTGACACTTCTTTTCTTAGTCTATCCCAAAAATAATGTAACCTTCTCTTCTTGGGAACTGCTTAATTTCAGGATTCCCGTTTTTTCTCCCTAATGACATCACTCGTAGTGACTCTCACCACCAATCATTTAAATGAAAAAAAAAATGTGAAACTTTTGCATGCACATTTAAAAGGATAATTTTCATACTTTGCATATATTTGACTTACAAGTCAAAAATCTTGTTTAATTTCTTACACTCTGTGCTCAATCAGACCGACACAAACTAGGCAGCAGGAGCATGTCTTTTGAAAAAACATATTAGGGTTTATTAATAACTAGATGTTCTTTAAATTCCATACGTGCCCATATATTAATGTACAAGGATCTAGATAAACCAAAGACATTGTTGATAAACATCAGACATAATATAAGTGGTCTTTTGGTAAAGTTATTAGAAAAAATAATGCAAGCATTAGTTTTATTTATTACTAGTACCTTGTTTGGTACACTTTTTCAACCTATGAATAACTATTATGTATTGAGGTATGTAATACTAATACATGGAAATCCATGGTATTAGTTATGCAAAGAATTTTAATGCATGCATTAGCATGATTAAAGAAGCAATTGCCCCTCAAAACCTTTTTCACATCCTTTCCACCCTATTTGTGGAAGGGTATTTTTGTAAAAATAAATTAGAAATTTTGCAATGTATGTTATTTTTAATACACCAAACCAACCACTACATAGGAAATAATCTCAAGATAACTAATGCAAGCATTACTTATACACCATTCTCAACATGTATGGTATTATTTAGTACTATGTTTGGTAGGAATTTGGGATTATGTATAACTAATCCAGTTATACATCCTACATGGTATTATAGGATGTATTACTAATACCTTCCGTTTGGAGGTATTAGTAATGCATAGGATTTAATACCATGGGATAAGTCACAAAAATATCCTCAAATCATTTTTAATTAATTTGTTTACTTTCTTGATTTTATGTTTTATATTTGTATTAGTAAATTCTCTATTTTACTCTCTAAAAAAGAATCTTTTTCTCTCTCCTCAATATTATATTATTATTTCTATTTCATTCTTATTTTCTTATTTCATAATATAAATCTTTTCTTTCTTTTTCCCAAAAAATTACTTTATATAATTTTCATGTTATATAAAATTTTATTTTTTTCAAATTTTTTATTTGATATAAAATTATATTTTATTTTAAATATCTAAATAACATAAATTGCAAGAAAATATTATATAATATACAAATTAATGAACAAATTCAAATAAAAGTGAAATATAATTACATAAACACTCAACTTTCAAAATTATTACGTTTTGCTCCCATAAATTTTCTATTAATGCATTACGGAGTTCAAAATGAGTATTTTTGTCCTTAATTTTTTATGTCTAGCTAAAAATTGTTCAAACCGGAGATTTTCATCTACCATCATACCCTAATTTTTTTTTTGAATGGTGCTAAATTTGGAAACGACCTACTGGATTACTAAATTATTGTTGTGATAAATTAATTATTATGTTATGTATTGTATTTTTAAATTAATTTTTCCATCTTATAATATTAATTTTGTCCATTCTTTATAGTGAAAATTAATAATAAAATAAAATTATATTATTGATGAAAATTAGAAAAAAATTAAAATATTTTAATTCGGGATAAAAGTAGTATGTATTAAATAATATATTTTTTAAAATAGTATATTACATTTAAAAAGAATTATGAATATTAGATATTTAATTAATGACATTATATGTAAAATAATATGTTAATTAGAAAATAATAGAAATAATAATAAAATATTAAAAAAGTGAAATAGAGAGTGTGAATAGTAGTTCTCCAAATTTGGAGAACTACTATTCAATTCTCTAAAAATGAAGAATAGAGTCTAAAATAAAGAGGGGTTGGAGTGCCCATTCTCTATTTTACTCTCCAATTATAGAGAATGGAGAGTAAAATAGAGATAGATTGGAGATGGTCTTACAGATTATTTAGAGTGTTGTTTGTTACTAAATAAATCCAATACAAATCAATACAATATTTGAAATGTGAGTTGTTTAACATTTACTAATTAAAAAGGCAAATATATCACCACATGACGTTTATGATCTTAATTGAATGTATTATTTGTTGATATATATATATATCGTTTTCTAATTATTTGTATTTTGAACAATTTATAAAATTGCATACATATTAAAACTACAACTTACAATTTTTATGTGTAAATGTAGATGGTTTATTCAATTTTACTATTGTTTACCGTCTTTCGATTTTAAAAGTAGATGGTTTATTTATTTTTTTAAAATGAAAATTGACATTTTGTGAGTGACCAATTTATTAAGATGACAATTTATTTATCCTCAAATAATTCAAGTGAAAAAATAGCAAACATGACAACAAAATTGTTCTTCTCCTAGCTAGTTAGAAGGCCATAAAAAATAATATTGTTCGCCAATTATTAACCTTGACCCAATTACATAATAATTCAAGGTATAATTAGAAAGAAGCTTTTTATAGAGTTTTAAATGAGGCGGAAAACAATGAACCAAAGTTTGATAAAAATAAACCCTGCATTACCAATCTCTGCACTATTAATTCCTGCATTACTAGTCTCTGCGTTATTAATATTTGTACCAAACGACCCCTAAGTGTCATAACAACTAAGCCTTACTCTCAACTAGTTGGTATCAAGATATCACCCTTTATTAATAAGGTAAATAATTTTATTAGTGTAGGAAAAATGCTCTCATATACAAACCGCATACCAAAAAGTTGAGAACCTACACAATAATATGGTGCTATACAAATGTCACCCAATCTCCAATACGGACACGATTTTAACAAGCACACCAAAGACTAACTAAAAATAAAAGGTTATTCCTCAAATGTACAAAATCACTTTTTTTAATCCCTTAAAAACTCTTATTTCTCTCATTTCATAATACCTATGAGATGGCTAGTGGAGCATAGTCTCATGCCATGCGTCTTCTCTTCCTTGTAGCGGTCCATCTATGCAACACATTATTCATTATACCTGGCATCACCCCTTACACCCTGAACAAACTACCAAAGCATGAAGAGGCATGCAATCTAACAAGAGGTAGTTGGTATCACCTATATGGACCCTTTGTTTTTATAGTCTCATGCTCTTAATTGAATGTGTATTCATACAACGAGATTCAATTTTGGCTTAATACATCGACAACCCCTTAAATTTGTCAGTAAATTTCATTTATACGCTCGAACTACAACTTGTTCCAATTGAGCACCTGAATATGATAAAGTGTTCTTATTACACACTTAGGAAACACTTTTGCACATATTCTTAAGTGCCCGTTAAGTGAACTACTTAGAATATGTCACCTCCTTTAAATATGAATTAGTCTCAATAAGTTGTAAAATCTTGGGCATGTTCCAATTCAGCCCGATGTGTATAACTAAAGGAGATAACATATTTTATGTGGTCAGCTCAACTACCTAGTAAACATTTGAGAAAACACACAAAAAAAAATTCAAAATTTGAAGCGGAAGTGTCAAATAGAAACACTTTATCCTATGTTCAAGCGCCCATATGGACAAACCGTAGTTCGAGTGTTTGAATGAAATTTACTAACAAGTTTAAGGGACTGTCAATGTATTAAGCCTCCAATTTCTGAGACAATGTCTCGACATATTATTTTAGGTCTACCCATCCCTTTGTAGTACCTTCAATCAAAATAACAATCCAAAAAGAGGAAAACAAAAAAGAAAAACTTAATCTGATAAAGGACTCATTCTCCCTTCATCATCATTTACCCACTTCCTTTGTACCACGTCCAACAAATAATGTTCTTCCACAAATGAGATGTTAACTTATTCAATAACACTAAGCAAGCTAAATTAACTTCCTCCTGGTCCATTTACTCCTTACATTTCATTTTGTATAGCAATATTTGACTGGACACAAAATTTTAGAAAATGGAAAGACATTTGGCACTTATCATAAGTACCATTAGAACTTGTGTTCATGATCAAGATATGACATTTCTATGACTATAAGTGTATGTCACTAAGGAACAAGGTGACATTCTTTCTGAGATAGACCAAAATGGGAAGTGTGATATATAAAATGGAACACCAACTTTTGTGTCAAACCCATGTTATCAAAGGCGTTTATAGGGCACATTTTGAGGCGGACGTATCAAAAATGCTCTGAGGTGCAAATTAAAGGCGTAGATCGATAGGGTGTAGCACTCTAGAACTTGAGGCGTAAGCTCCGTGCATAAAAGAATAAGCCTCGTGCATAAAAACGTATGCCCCCCGGCGTTGATTTTGATTTTATTATTTTAAAAGTATTTTTGCTATAAATCATATATTTTTTATTGTAGGTGTAATGATATTAATATTTTATGCTATCGTGCTTTTTAGGTTGCACCGATTTTTTCTATATGAATAAAGAAAGAAACTCTCGTAAAAGATGATACTACCATAAAAAAAATAGATAATTATGCTTGAAATTAATAGGATAGAAATTTCAAAGCACTATGTTCCTAAGAAAATTTTATCCATTTTTTATCATTACACTTGCACTTTTCAGCCTTCTCCTTCTTTTAAATATATAAACAATAATCAGTGCAAAAATTAGTAGGGGGTGGGGGAAAGGAAATATTAGTTGAAGGTTAGAACTAAGAAGGACTAGTAGATTTCAAGATAGATGATGATTTCATTTTTGAGATTATCTCGGTATTATCATTTTTTGTGTTGTTACTTTTCTCAAATAATAATTATAATTTTTTTTCTATATTATTGGTGATTTGTTTAAATTTATTTGCAGAATTATTGAAAGTTCTACTTTTACTTATTTTCTTAGTAATAAAATTATAAAATTGATGATACATGAGATATACGCCCTGTAGATCCAAATCTACTAGAACTGAGGAGGACTAGTAGATTTGGAGATAGATGATGATTTCATATTTAAGATTATCTTGGTATTATCATTTTTTGTGTTGTTACCTTTCTCAAATAATAATTATAATTTTTTTCTATATTATTGGTGATTTATTTAAATTTATTTGCAGAATTATTGAAAGTTCTACTTTTACTTATTTTCTTAGTAATAAAATTATAAAATTGATGATACATGAGATATACGCCTCGTAGATCCATAGGACTTACGTCTCACGGCTCGGGGCTTACACCTCGCCCCGTGATGCATAAAACGCCTCGTCTCGCGCCCCCACCTTGTAAAACACTGGTCTAACCTTTCACTTCAACTACTTCCTATTTCAATAGATTATTGTTTACTTAACTGTACTATATTCCTATTATATTCTTTTGAAGTAAGTTAATACCATTAATAGGCATTAAGAAGATGAATAGTTACAAAAAGGTTAGCTCCAATACAAGGGTGTCTCTTACTCATTATCACTACTTACCTCTTATTAACTCCAAAAAACAAGGAATTAAAGCAGTAGGTAGGTAGGTAGGTCTTCTCACGACTTAACTAACTAGTGATTGCAGAATCAGTAGATTTCAACAAAACAACAATGCTGACTTCGGTAATAAGTTCTATAAAAGGCATTAAGTACTGAAAGACAATGTTCAACAGCTGAATTTGATGACATGCACATGCATAGAAATCTATTTAGAAGCAGGAGGAGCACACCTGAATGCACAGACCCAGCAATGGGGATATTTCCTTTTTCAAATTATCACGAATCAGACCAAATATCTTCTCCACGCATGCAGTTAGTTGTTGTTTAAACAGTAAAGCTGGATATCTTGCTTCCATATGCGACATTCCATCCTCCAATCCAATAAATTTCAAGGGCGACTTTAAACTCTGAAGAGTGTGAAAATACAAAAACTTGTTTAAGTCTTCTATCATTATCCAGTAATTTATATGATGATAAATGCAAAAGAGACAACGACAATCCAGTTTTGATAAGGATAAAGCACAATCCATTGAATGAAAAATATATACACCATGCACACACTATAGTACACATACTTGGCTGGTAACTCAGTTCGGTCTGTTTTAAACTTTTTTGGCACCCCTTAACTATAGATGTAATTACATCAACCATGATAACCCCAGAAACAACATATAGAAATATTTCAAATGAATGCACAGTAACCTTCTCCCTTCTTCAGGGACCCCCAAAAGTAAAGGGGAAAAGAATGAGTAGATCAAGGTGGACGTAAAGGAAGACTTGTTAAAGAGGAACAGAAATCAAGTACTGAGGCCATAGACAACAAAACATGATTGGTTGGCCACATTGATATAGTTTTTTCCAACCAGAGAAGAAGAATATGCCATCAAAGAAGTTCTAACATAGAGTTGTGGGCAAGAAGACGTGAAACTGATGAGATCTATACAAGCTGGAATAACACTAGGCTGATAAAAAGGTACTCCAACCATGGCCTCAGGGCTTTGCTCAAGTAGTAAGAGTGAAGCATGTGATGTGTGCTTTTGGGGCACACGGGTTCAAACTTTACAGAGAAAAAAGTTTGGTATCTTAAGTGGATGAGGGTAAAGTGGCGGGTTCATTATCCACCGAGTTCCGAAACATGCACCACTGATCCTTGAGGATTTCTTGGTTATCCAAAAGGAATACTCCAACTGCTGTGTGGCTTGCAATATTGTCAAACCATCCATTTTTTTTTAGAAGGAAAATCATCCATTTTTTTATGACTGAGAAATCCATCCGAAGCCAACCCTTTGGGCCAATCAGCCTTCGAAACTCGAGGACGATGTGCTCTCCCTTCTACTCTTCTCCACTTAAATATTGGAGTTAGTTCGCTCGGCACAAGGCTCGAACTTATGAGCAAAGACACAATCCCTCAGAGATCTTGCAGCTAGGCTAATCCCTGCGGCTCCAATTTTTATGAGTACTTAACACAATTTCATAATTTTCTTAAAATGCAAGTTAATAAAGAAACAATATAAAACATAATAGTTAAAAATAGAGTGGTGTATCTTAATTTACCTTACTACTTTATCAAAAGATTTCCAACTACTATCATGATCAAATATTATTGTTTATTAGTAATAACAATGGAACATGGTTATGCTATTACAAATACCAGGATTTGTAATTTATGACCTCTATAGCTACACAACTTACTTGGGCAACCCTCCCATTTAGTGCAGAAACACCTCCAGAACGCTGAGAAGACGTACTGAAGAAGCCATTAGCCCTCAAATTTCTTTGCAGAAGGCAGAGAAGTGCAGATGCATTAGATAACCAATATGGCAAAGTGACATCCTCATCTCCAACCTGACACCCCAAGAAAATAGAAAGAAGAAAACCTGGTTAAAGATGAATGATACTTAAGACATTAGCTAGTCTAGAACTAGTTACATCTACTTGAGAATTGCAATAAACTCAAAAGGAAAAACCTATGCACTCATTTAGAATAAAACTGTCATTTGTTCAATGAGCACATTTAGTGTAATAGTTAGCAAGATGATTACACACTAGATTAGGAAGCCACCTGGATGTTTAGCTACATATTATGGTAAGAAGTACCCGATGAACAAATTTGGTTCAATAATTAGCAAGGTGATTTAAAACTGGGTTAGCAAGCCAACCCAGATATGCAGTTGCATATCATGGTAGTAATCATAGGCCACATGTGCAAAAAGTTCTGACAAGTTTGTGTATCCGGTTAACCTCCACTGACAAGGGATGTATAGCCTTGCGGTAAGGACCTCAATCTCTAAACATGAGAGTTTGAGTCACACAGGTAGCGAAGCAGGGAAAGAGCAATTGTTGGGTTCATAGGTGGGGTACAGGGGTGGTTTACCATAACAAAAAAGATTGTGTAGACCACTTCATCTAAAAATTTGAAATATTAAGAGATGAAGCACATTAATTTGTGGGGCCCATTTGTTTTCAAGGTTCAAGCATATGAAATATTTTGTTGGTAAACAGCCAAGAGCCTAATGCAGGACCTTTTATAGTATATGAACCACCTCTTCTAAAAGCTCACGATGTTAAGGAACACTTTTGTTTATTTTAGGTCTGCAACACAATGGATTTAGGACTAGGACCGCAACTCCAACTCTCCAACTTCTTGGTAGGCCTTCAAAAAGTTCCACATATGTTGCTTAACCTTGCAGTAGTCAAATCTGACAAACACGTCAATTCACTGGTTATTTAGCACTCAATTGCTCAAGATTGCACCATGGCTTATCAAACTTGGACAAATCAAAGATAAATGTCCACAGAAATACAAGTTGGTCTAGGAATTTACTCATAAGATGGTAACTACAAGAGCAAAAACAAACAAATAATATATAATTTAATCATGTATCTTCTATAATCTGGAAAATGCACTTACGCAAAACCTAGCTAAGAACTACACAATGAAAGAATCAAGGAGTTCGACAAAGACCAAGTAGAGTTTAAAATCCAGACATCCTTTACAACCAAGGACATTTCATAGATTACCTTCAAAACTTCATTGATTTCAGCAATGATAAAGTCAAAAATAGCAGTCCTCTCTGACTCAAAAGCATGCCAATGAATAAGGCACCTGTAGATGACAAAAGCAGCAACTGGCTTTCCATCTTTAAATCCCAAATTCTCCTTGATACACCTTGAAAGAATTTCACAGTTCTCCTGCAAGAGAGACTTCATTTTAAAGCAGCATACACTAGAGCCACCATTACTTAAACGTTTTGCACTAGTTATCCACCAAAATTACTGTTGCAGGTGGATGATAAGTAAATCAAGGGGACTCATCACTGTTCCCTCACAAGGGAAATTCATTCTTTTATTTGCGTTGTTTACAACTTGAAGGAAAGTAAATGAGATTTCATCCTCTATAATCCTCGTCTACTACCCCAATGTTAGTATCCTTCATCACTCATGTTCCTGATTTCTGACACTTTGCACCTACCCTCCCCAACAGTGATAAGCAAGCAATCATGGCAAATAAGAATATCAATCATCACTAGTTGGATATGGAAAGCAACCTGCTGCCTTTCACTGGTCAACTTAGCTCTACGTGAATCAGAAAATCCTTGAGCAAGAGGCGCTATCATTTTTGTTGGGGTGGGAGATTCCTAAACAAACAAAATAAGACTGTTAGAGATCAAGAAATATTAAAATAGAACTACGTTCTTAAGCTAACACAGCTAAAAAAAGATACATACAAATGAAGTTTTACGATCAGCAGAGGGCAGAGCAAGTGCACCAGAGAATTTCTGCACAAAGGGGACAAAAGTTTATTAGATCTAGAGGAACGGGAAGCGAGGAAGAATTCTCCCCCATGGGTTATTCATTGCAAGTTAAGAAATTACAGCTTACATCGCTAAAAGACTTGGCAAAACCTGGACGATTGCTTCTCGGAGTTGCACTCAATGCTTTCTGTCGGAGGATATGATTTTCATCCTCTGAATTTGAGAGCTTCTCCTCCATACTAACACAGAAAAGATACACAAGTTTTAAAACAACTGGAAATCAGCCAGTTATAAAAAAGTATATGATAGCACCACAAGAAATGTATGTAAATAGAGACTGAAAATCTACATTTCTAAAACTTAAAACAGATATCGTTTCATTTCCTAAAATATGTATAAAGTTTTACCACTAAAAAGAAGCAGAAGACTAACTATGTGATGAGATTGCCAAACAACTCCTCTTTGATATATCTAAAATTACCTTTTTAAGTTCTGTTGGAGTTGTGAACATGTCTCTTCAACAGCTCTCAACTTGGCAATTGTGTCAGTAGACTCTTCTTTACCCTTTATTAGCTCATGCTCCAATGCGGAGGTCTTCTCCTCCAAGGCACTCAAAGAACTCTGCAAAGCCACCAAAATAAGTATCAGTGTCAAGTCTTTGGGCCTTCTTATAAGCTTAAAATTGTTAAAGAGCATCCTTTCCTCTCTAAAGAAAAAGCAAGTATGTCAACCTTTAAAGTCATAGTATACCAAAACAAGCAAGTAGTCTAGAAGCAGTATTTTGTTAACTTATTTAATCAGTCAACAACAACATACCCAATGTAATCTCACAAGAGGGGTCTAGTGAGGGTAGTGTATAAATAATGTCAAATGTCAACTAATCAGGAAACATATGATTATCTGATCTACTAGTAATTAAAGAAAAATTACTTGTGGCCATAGAAACCCTAAAACATCCACCCACCCAAATCCAGATACCCCTGCCCCAGAGAAAATAACTGTGAAGAAAGAATAAATGCAAATATTTTTTCTTGATTACAAAGAAATCCTCAAGGCCAATGTCACATGGTTTGAAACTTGCTGGATAATCAGCCTGTCACTATACCATTCTCCACTTAAATGCTAAGATTTTGTCTACTGCAAGGTTCGAACCTATGGCATGCGCCTAAATCCAAATCCACACATCATGCATTGCGCTGTGGAGGTACAGATACGGGTCACCCAATTCCAGTTCAAATCTCTGTTCGTCCTCCAAACCGTTCACCTTAGAACTGGTTCGATTTTTTACATTGTATCAATATCGTATCTTGTACTTAATTCAGATTCTTCAGGTTGAGAAAGGATAAAAAAAATTATGAATTGTATATGTTTGGTGATACTTGAAATCAGTTAGACCTACATGGAAATTGCTGGTTCTATGTTGTAATTATTGTTATAGCTTTTGGGGTTGAGTTAGGCTCAGGTGCCATAACTTTACAGGCTCATCCCAATTTGTTGTTCACCTATAGTGGGCACCCATTTAGAAGTGTTCATGCTCTAGTTGAAGTCTGGGCGTGCGATGGAGTGTTAAGAAGTCCCACATCAGTAGAGAGATGGGAATTTGGTCTCCTTATATGGACTTAGACAAACCTCTCCTCATGAGCTAGCTATTGGGGTTGAGTTAGGCCCGGGTGTCATATCTTTACACTTTTCATTCTAGAGAGTGAGTGTGAGACTACTAGGTCAAGATGCTTTATGAAGTTCAAAAAAGAGGGGTGCATAAAAGATGCTCTCAACATCTAGAACTAAATTTACACAAGGGAATCAATCATCAATTTCAAAAATGAGTGTAATCAGAGTTGAATGCAAACAGATAGAGAAAATCACAGTGATATGACCTTCAGAACTGTATTTTCATTTCTCAACTCGGTCACCGAAAAAATTTCTCTTTCCAAAGCAGCTTTTTCCTTCATGTATAATTCCAGCTGTCTCTGGAGCACAGCATTCTTATTGACCTCATTGACTGCAGCCAGCTTCGCTGCATCTAACTCGAGGATTAAAGATTCTACAGTCTTGTTAAGTTTTGAAATTTCCACTAATTTAGCCTCCTCATTTGATAGCTGCATCACAATGTTCAAACAATATTTCCTTCAATTAGCGAGCAAAATATGGTGAATTTGAGAAAAAATCACTACTGAACCAATAAATCATTTACATATAAGTTAACCACTGGACCAGTACCCGTAAATTTTTTTCTAATTGCAACCTCCAAGTAAGATCCTCCAACTGCCTTTCAAGCTTGGTTTTTGCTAAACGGAGAGCACCAGCTTCGTTAGCTTCCTGTACAAGGGGAAAAAATAAAGTGTCAAACTTTTCAATAAAAATAACAGCTGAACTACATGAAACTTATGAGAATAGAACTTCATCCACAGAAACTTGGAACATCAATTTTCTTAATTAATTATCTGTGAGGAATAGCAAACCCACAGGATTGAATCAATATTGAGAAGATCCTATAGTGGCAATATTCAACTAAAGCATATAAAAGGAATTTGCTTACATCTCTTTGTAACATTAGTTCTTGTGTCTCTTTTCTGATGGGACAAGAGAAATATATAGAATCTCAAGCAACAGTAAAAGAAAGAGCATCAATATCCTAAAGTTACTGTGAACAAAAATAAGATGCAAATTGAAATATCCTTGTGCAAAAGTGTACATGTGTTTTCTTGGGAAGCATAGATTTAGCATAGATGTACTTTATGCTATAAGCAGAAAATTATGCAACAAAATAAAGATGATCTGACAAAAGAAAACTACAACCCTGATATGGCAGTCCTTTTAAATGTAAACAGTCTGATGACCTGACTCATACATAAAAGGCAACAGATGACAGCATTTCTCACTTGACTGCTAAAGTCAACTGTTTATCACTTATCTTACTCACAGAACTTTGTAGCTAACATCTAAATCACTCAAAATTTGTGTCCTAGAAGGCTATGGCTAGACACAATCTGGCATTTTTCTAATGCCTTGTACTAGCACAAAGTTGGGGAAAATTACTCTGGACTTAAATTTCATGAACAGACTAATTGGCATGATCACTAAAAGCAGAAGGCTAATCGTTGTCAATTCTTCGTATTACAGCATTGCATTTTCAGCAGATGCAATAATAAGCTTCTTTTGAATAAAAACTGACAGACTAATTGACATGGTCACCAATAGTGGCAGGCAAACGTTGTCATGTCTTCGTATTACAACATTGCATCCCCAGCAGATGCAATCATAAGCTTATTTTGACCAAAAGCAGCACAAAATCAACTAGAACATTAATTAATTCCATGAAAATATTGACCATCCAGCTTACTACATTTTACATGCTTACTAGCCACTTTTATCACATTTTTGTCCCTTGTAACAATGAGGATATCTCCATCAAATGGAGATATTTCAAGCAGAGATTTGTTGGTAAACACGAAGCGACATTAAAAACAGAAGTACCATCCTTCTCACCTTTTTGAGCCTTCTGAACTCCCTTGTCGCCATTTTTCGCCTCCAAAGACATTGAATTGCAATAATATTGGAATGACGATGACGAAAAGCAGAGCGAATCTTGCACATTCTCCAATGTGCCTATGCAGTAGCAGAAAGAATATCAAACATTATCTTAGAACAATTTCTATTTTTTGTGTTTTTTTCCTTTTCTTTTGGTGAGGGGACAAATACACAACTGTCATCCCATCTAAATAGTTCTAGTTTGAATTTTAATGCACAAATTTATGAATGTATAAGATGTATCAGGTGGCAAAGGCATATATTCACCTGAATGATAGTAGCAGCCTTATTCTCCTTCCTATGTAAGAACTTCTGTCGAGCAGCAAAACCACGAGTGCAAGACTGTATCAGCAGTGCAGAAGCATAAAGTTGCAGATAAGCATTCCTCATGATCCACTGTCGCACGTATTTTTGGATTACGATCACAGCCGATGCTTCCCGCAGTGCAGCATATATATTACGAGCAATATAACCTGCAAAAAGAAGGTAATGTTTTCAAGCCTCATTTAGTGCTCAAACTAAATAAAGATGAAGGGAAAGCCACCTGACATTAGCACTAAAACACATAAAACATACAACTATAAGCAAATAAAAATACACACAAGTCAAATCACACACTGTGGGAACCAGACTGGAGATTTATCTTTTTTTCAGATATGATAAGTAGGATGTATAGTTTTCTCAGAGCCAATTACTAGGAAGAGATATATATTAGACCAACAATTACAATAAAAACATGATCTGAAGAAAAATCATGACAATCTACTTTTTTTTAAACGGAAAAGGGTCAAAACTGCCCTTAAACTATGTGAAATTGAACAATAATGCCCAAGATAATAGTTTGGTCCAAAAATGCCTCTATAGTTACTTAATGGGTCAAAAACTATTATTTTCCTGATAAAGATATTAGTATTTTATTTCTTTTAAAACATATTCTATTCCTAATAAAAATATTACTTTAAAAAAATCATAATCTCGTTTCTTTTCTTTGAAAATCACTTTAATTAATAAATAAGTAGAAAATAATCTTTTTTTATTCTTAATCTCATTTTAACAATTAAAATAGAATCACTCCATGTAACTTTTTAACTGATAATATAGGTCATATATATATATATATATATATATATATATATCATAATAACCCCATCATTAATTTTCATTTAGATAACGATAAAAAAATTCCTAATAAAATAGAAAATATTTTTATTTCTTAATCTTTTTCGAATTGAAGTGGGATAAACATATTCTAATTAAAAAATCCTCACAAGAAAAAAGAATGTGTCTAAAAAGAGAACAAAATATTTATTTGGAAAAAGGGCATTTTTAACCCCTTAAGTAACAATAGGGGCATTTTTAGACCAAACTATTAACTGAGAGCATTTTTGTTCAATTTCACATAGTTTACGGGCATTTTTGTTCAATTTCACATAGTTTAAGGGCATTTTTTACCCTTTTCTGTTTTTTAATAAAACTGCTTCAATTAACAATATCAGAGAACATCACTTCATCTTTATCCAGGAGGAAATATGATACTAATTGTTGCATGTGTTCTCCTTAAACAGGACACCGAACAAGCGTGGAGAAACAAATCAGGTTGTGACTAGTAAATGATGCCCATACTCAAGCTACAATACGACTGAATTTCACTTCAAAGGGTAGCGTAAAAACAAATCAGGTTGACTAGAAAACGACTCAGCCCTTTGGCTGCATGTGGCTTCACTTTACAGTATGATCATAAGGACTGTGAGAAATATAGGAAAACAATATTATTGAATTGTTGTTGTCTACATTATTACATAGAGACCCTATTTCTAGATACTACAATAGACACCATTTCCAACTAGGACACTACAATACAATCCTTTTCTAAGTAGGACACTACATACTATTTCTATTACTATTCCTATTCTAAGTAGGATGGTATATACCTATTACTATTATAACACTCCCCCTCAAGCTAGTGCATACAAATCATATGTACCTAGCTTGTTACAAATGTAATTAATATGAGGATCGATGAAGAGCTTGGTGAGATATCAGCGTGTTGATCACTCGACTTCACAAAATTGGCAGTTAATCTCAATGTGCTTACTCGTCTCATGAAATACTGGATTTGATGCATAATGCCAATAAAACACAGAGTGATAAATTACAGTGTTAAGCTTCTCAAACCAAGCTTCACAGACTGTTTCAGACCATAGAGTGACTAACACA
>JAJOOS010002097.1:0-60458 GCA_029582725.1 Solanum chiquidenum
TGCGGGGTGAAATTCTCTAGATGCCGGACCAAGGATTTAGAGATACCTAACTTATCACTTTGCATGTAATACACTAGAAAAGAATTACTATTATTAGGATTACCGCGTTATGAGCTTATGGGGAACACATTCCTAGTTACTTTTAACAATCTGAATATAAATAAATACTTAGTTCAAAGCTATCTTTTTATTATTTTTATTTTATTACAATTTAAATCCCCCCATTTTTTATATAACGACTATTGAGTTAAATATTTGCTATTGACAATATTCTTCCATATTCTCTGTGGGATCGACCTCGACTCATAGTTGGGCAAATATATTGCATACGATCGTTTATATTTCTTTTCAAGAAGTATATTTGAACGTTATCAAGAATTACATAGTTTGCCAAAACACCATCTCCCTTACTTAGATAACTAAACCTCTACATACTTTCGTCTAACTCTTGGCACTTTCTTATACTACTACTACTTATAGAATCATAACTCATACTATCTCTTCAGGTGAAAATCTTACTCAAGCTCTAAACATACTTTCTCATAAAGATCTCAGCTGAAACAAGGGTTAGAGAAGAGAGTACAACTCGATTTTAGCTCAAACGCACGATTCACCTGAAAATGGGTGCATTCCTCTTAAACTCAACACTTAACTCACTCATGGGCTTCTCTCAAGCCCTTCTGAAGTCTCATGACTTCCTCAAGATTTTGCTAAGAGCAACTCATCGACTAAGAACTGACTTTTCTGTTCAACCACCTCTAGTATGATGGGTAGTCGAATAGCTCTATTGCACGATTAAGAGTATGAAAGAGGGAAAACTTTTCTAAAATATAAGTAGTCCCTTATTTATAGAAGTGGGGCCCTCACAACCATAAATAAGATCCTACAAGACACAGATTCATACCCACCCTAGGACACTTAAACTTTATGCTCTGATACCAAGTTTGTCACGACCTGAGCCTACACCCTGGATGTGGCCGACACTCAAGAACCATTGCTGGTCTCCAAGCAAACCCTCATCCTGGCTGACTACAAGCGGAAGACTAACTCAAGCATACAAAGCTTAAAAAAAATGAATAAAAATTCATGAAACTTGAATAAAAAGCTTTAACTCAAAAGGAAACTGAATAATATAATATATTCAACTCGCCACAAAATAGGCAACTTAAGTCTTTAAAACATTTAAAAAAAAATGAAAAGACTTCTGAAACTCTATTGTCTATCTATGAAGCCTTTAAATGGAAAAGATGGAAGTCAGGACAAGACCCACGATATCCTAACAATTGATATAACTGAAAGGTAAAAGAAATCCTCCGAAAGGAAGGAGGTTCACCATAGCCAACTCGAACTCCATGTGGTATTAACGTAGCTCCTGTTTATGACCCTGAATATCTATATCTCCATCATGAAAGGATGCAGGCCAAATGGCTCAGTACGTGGAATGTACGAGAATGTAAGGGGAATTCTAGAGCATAACATAAGCTTGAACTTGATAATAAGAAAACATACTTACCTCTTTTCAAACTCACTCAACTCAACTCAACTCAAGAGTATGATACTCAACTCAAAGATTAGATACTCAACTCAAGGATAAGATACTCAACTTCAAAGATATGATATTCGACTTTGGGTACTCAACTCAATATAAAGCAACAATACACATGCAATATATGGAAAGCTTTTTAAAAAAATAGAAAACAACTCAGTGTATTGAAGAGTACAATAACAACTCAATTTATATATAATAAAATATAATATAACTCTGTGGGAGTTTTTCTAACTGACAACCACCACTATGAGCCTAAGTGATAATACATCGTCTTGCCCACGCTACGAGAACTGTCCTATACTTTGCCGTCATATAGGACGCCTTAACTAAGTGGATCCACTAGTCTATGCTAAAAAGCACTAAGGAGTCATCTAAAAAATATGATCCTTTCTACCCATGATGGCTACATGGTTTATGGAGACGTGAGTTATCTGAACTCAAACTCGTCCCTATATAAGTGCTCAATACTACTCCCAAAATACTCAGCTCATATGTTTAAAAACATAACTTTTTCTGTGGTTTGAGTTTATTACTCAATATCTTTCTCTAAAAAGAAATGTTACTCAAACTGCTCAAAATTCTTTTGGAAATCTTAGTTTCCTTCTCTTTTAAATGTGAAAACATTTACTATTGGGAATACTTAGTTCCCATATATTATTTTAAATAAAATGAACTCGACTTTACTCTTTCTCAACTCAAATGCTCAAGTCTTAAAACAAGTTTGGAAAAAGTTGTAAAAGACTTCTCAGAATAAAGTTCATGCCGAATTATGGACGTGAACGACTCAATTCAAGGTTTCAATAACCATAGATAGAACTCAATACTTGGAACTCAAGAACTTCAATGATACTACTCATTTCAAGAATACTCAACTCAGAGGGTTCATGTGGAATTATGAGCATGAACTACTTAACTCAAGGACTCAAAGATACTTCTCATCTCAAGGCTGTTCGACTTATAGGGTTCATGCGGAATTATGAGCATGAACAATTCAACTCAAGGACTTCATGGGTAACATGTGATAGTCCTATGATTAAAAATATAATCTCAAAGGGGATTAGGAACTCAATCCCCAAGACTTAGAACTTCAAGATACTACTTCTCTCAAAGGTACTCAACTGATGGAGTTCATGCAGAATTTATAGACATGAACGACTTGACTCGAGGGTCTACATGACAATATGGAACTCGTGTATGCAAATCTTCTTATTCTCATACTTACTTCCTCAAAACTTAACTCAAATCGATGATGGATCTCAAAGGATTCACAATTTAACTTAAAGTCTTTCTTAAACTCTACTCTTAACTCTCTCTTGAATGTGAATTATGAATTCAAGAGTTATGGTTCACGATATGAAGGATCTCATGATGACAAAGTAGACTCATGAATACATTCTCCTCATTCTCATACTCACTTGCTCGAGTTTTGAAACAAGTTACTAGAAGTTGTAGAAAACTCCACAAAAGGACTCAAAGGGACTTTCTTAGAATGTTCGAAAGAATTCTCAAAAACTTAACTCTTAACTCTACCTTGAATTTGATTTATGAATTCAAGGTAGTGATTTGTGATTGGAAAGATCTCAGGATGTTTAGGAGTGGTTTTAGATAGTTAAACATGAGAAACGATCAAGAAATCATTGTCTAGAAGCACGTCTGCGATGCGGAGATGCATTTAACTATTTGGTCGCGAAAATAAATTTTGAGGCAGAACGGTCCGTGACTGCTCCACGACGTGGGGAAGGATTTTGGAAAATGGTGGGGCAGGTCCGCGACGCGGACTAGCACCAGTTCTGCCCGACTTTTTTTCCTCTTTATTTCTCATCCCAATTCACCTAAACTCGGTTCTTTTTCTCAGATTCTCCTTAAATTCAGATACCCATCACATGAACTAAATTCAGATACCCATCACATGAACACAAGAACCTACTCATATACAACTCTAAAATCGACATGCTTTCATCTAGAACTCAACAATCTCATCTAAACTCAAGAACTAAAGCAAATTTCAAGAACATAATTCAAGAACATCATACTTTCAACTTTCTAGAACAAATTTAACGCTGAAATTAACATGATTGGAATGAGGGTGAACAAACCCAACACTATGGAAGCTTACATAACTGAAAGAACCATCTTCTTGAAGAACTTGAAGGAAAATGTTGGAAGAAGAACCCTAGCCTTAGCGTTTCTTGAATTCCTTGAGCGTAAAATTTTTGGAGTGGATGAGAGAGTTTGATTTATGAAAACTGATTTTCTACACGTTTAGGGAAATTTAGATGACCTCCTAAGGTTTTTTAGGACTAAAATACCCCTAAAGAAATAAATAAAACGAGCTGGGAGTCGAAATCATTTTTCACCAGGTAGTGAGGTCCGTATTGCTGCCAGGTTTGTGCGTCGTTAGTAAATCAGTCATAACTTTTCACTCAGAGTTCGAAATTTGGCAAACTTGGTGGCATTGGAAAGAAGACTCAAAGGGCTTTAATTTTATATCTTATGGGTCTCCTAACTCAACTCTTACTAAAAGTTATGGTCGTTTGAAGTTGCCCCAAAGCTTAAGAAAAACTTAGGAATGACTTGAATGAACTCTCTTTAGTTCTTCTTGGAACTTAAGGTGCTACATCTAGTGACCTTAACGCTTAGGAAAATTTAAATTCCTTGGTAAAAACTTACTCACTACGAAGGATGATTCGAGTCTTAGATCAAAAAATTTCTGGGTTGTTACACTAACAAAGGGGACTCTATGTCTAGTGGGGAATCGAACCCGAGATATCTAGTTAAGGATGTAGGAATACTTACCACTCCACCACAACCTTTGTTGGTTCCTTCTCTTTATTTGCACCTCACGACTTCTTCTTTCACTTTGTTCATTTTGTGGCAAATTAGTGTTTGAAAATGTTAATTACTATTTTATTGTATGTTTAAAAATTACATTAAAGGTGCTATAAATCACAATAATTAACAATTTAAAATATTTTTACTATCTAATAGGAGACTATGAGAACACAACTCTTAAAAGTATGTTATATGTTTGAAAATTACGTTAAATTTACTATAAATAATAATAATTAATAACTTAAAATATTCTATTATACATTTAAAATGATATTAGAAATATTATAAATCACAATATGTAACAACTTAAAATAATTTTTAAAAAATATACAAAAGACTTATGCCTCATTTATTTGCACTTAATGGAGTTATGAATCTTAATCATTCAGATTCAGCCCATTAAGTCAATTTGTTTCTTATTTTAAAAAGTCTCTTAATGGATCTGAAAATATCTAAATGAATCAGATCTGTAGGAGAGTCTTAATACCCTTCAGACTTATTTAATACGCTTTAAAATAATCACTCATCACTTTTCTCTCTCTTTATGCGACTTTATTATCTCTCGCTACAAATGTTCTTCCTCTCTTTTCTCAGTCAAACATTAATTTTTTTCTCTTTGAACTGGTAAGACTTCATAATCTTTACAAGTTTTTTTTTAAATTAACATTTTTTTTTGTTATATTGATGTTTATCAAGAACACTTTACCTCTACCTTTTCAAGATTTGTGTACAAAACTTTTTGAAGGGTCTACTGCAACAAGAGTTCATAGTTGGAGTTCAAGTTGTACTTATCCCCATCCTAATATCTCTTATGTATCTACTACTACGCATATAGGTATACTTGATGAAGTTGAGTGACAAATTTTTTTGAGGTCTTGCTAATTCTGCATCCCATTCTTCAATTTCACTAAAAGAAAAGTTTTAGGATAAAAAGAAAAATCTCTTTATCTCAATTGGAAATTGATGAGAAGATGAGTACTGCTTTAGAATTATTAATTAACCAAAATAGTGCACCTGAATTTGAAGTATAGAAGGAAAAATTAGATAGCCTTGGATAGGGATGTCAAATGGGCTGTTGGGTTGAAATTGGAGATATTAAAATGGGTTGAAATAGAAATTGGGTTGGGTCTTGACCCGCCCAAATTTACTTTGGGCTCAAATGGATTGGGTTCAAATGGGCTAAAAAACGGGTTGGGTTTTGACCCGCCCAATTTGACCTGATTAATCTCAATAATTTTAACATGTGATATTTAACTTTTATAATCACAATTCGAATTTCAGGTCAAGATTTTTTTAAAAAAGTAACAAATTGATAGATAAATCCTAAAAGATGTTAAATAGATTATAATTAGTCATACCTTTAATATAGGAACATATAAGGTTTTGAGTTTTAAAACGGGTTGAAATTTGAGATTGAATTGGGCTCAATTGAGGATTCTCTTAAAATGGGTTAGGCTTGAATGTGTTGAGATTGAATCCAATTCAAATTATCTTGAGCCCAACCCTTAAAATTATGGGAGGGTTGGGCGGATTACCTATGTTTGGATTCATTTTTGACACTCCTAGCCTTGGATAGGAAGAATCGCTATACAATACAACTATTAGTATATTTTGTGAAATTGATAGCTACCAATGATGCTAGAGGTTCACAAGTTAGAGAATTCAATTAAGATTATTGGAAAAAATAGGAATTTTTTAATTTTTCTAATAAGCTAGCTAAAATATATGCCAGACATTGATAATGTGAAGCCTTCTTTATAATTATTTGATTAATTTTTTTTTTATAAAAAGATGTTTATGTTGTTTTTTAAAAATTAAATCATGTTATGATTATTTTTATACTAATATATAATGCTTATTTGTATATCATATAATTTAATTTTTAATCAAATATAAATTTTAAAATATTATTATTATTTTTTATGAAATGAAATTTTTATATTTTATTAATACAATGATTAATTTCATATGCATATTTAGATACTGAAAACAAATAGTCTCAATCATTTAGTGTTCAGATTTAGAGATCACATCTTAATATTCAGATGTGTATTCAGATCTAGGCATCAAGATCTTAATGCACATTTTAATATTCATATGTCTTAATTTTAACAGAATCAAATGAGGGCTTAGATAACTCTCGAAATTCGACAAGATACTATAAATCACAATAATTAACAACTGAAAATATTTAAAAATTATACAAGAAATTTGGTTGACTCTCTAGTTCCATAAGTGTCACTTATATTGGAATAGAAAGGAGTAACATATATGATTTGACAATACGTAAAAAAATATTATAAATCATAATAAATCAACAACTACAAATATTTAAGATCATATAAGAAATTTGATTGACTCTCCTAATTTTATCTATGCCACATAAATCGAAGCATAAGGAATAACATATATTATCTGAAAATGACGTAAAAAGTACTATAAATCATAATACATTAACAACTTAAAATATTTTATATTTTTAAAAAAAACACATACAAAATTTTAGTTAGACTCTCCAAATGTCATAGATGTCACGTAAATTGAAACAAAAAACTAACATATATTTGACCCGTACTGACATATCCTTATTTTCCCATTTATCGAGAAGAATATCCTTTTTTTTAAAAATCCTTTTTAAATTGTGGTTGACATGACAAAATTAAAGCCACAAGCCTTTTGAGAATGAAGGGCTAAAATTGAAGCTTGATTTTGAGTGAGTATGACATTCACATAATTACTGGCGAATCCCTCTATGTTGATAAACTGATAATGCTAACCACAGCATGTTGACACGTGGAAGATAAACCTTCTCCAAAACACACTATATCCACAAGCCCCTCCCTATGTTCAAATCCCCATTTCTCAATTGAGAGCAAAGAAAAGAAAAGAAAAGAATTGTAAAAATGGCTAGTATTTCTGGTACCATGATTAGCACTTCTTTCCTCCCAAGAAAGCCAGTTGTGACTAGCCTCAAAGCCATATCAAATGTTGGTGAAGCTTTGTTTGGTCTTAAATCTGGTAGAAATGGGAGGATTACTTGCATGGCCACTTACAAAGTGAAGCTTATTACACCAGATGGACCTATTGAATTTGAATGCCCAGATGATGTCTACATTCTTGACCAAGCTGAGGAAGAAGGACATGACCTTCCTTACTCATGCAGGGCTGGTTCTTGCTCATCTTGTGCTGGAAAAGTTACTGCTGGAACTGTTGATCAGTCTGATGGAAACTTCCTTGACGATGACCAAGAAGCTGCAGGATTTGTGCTCACTTGTGTTGCTTACCCAAAGGGTGATGTTACCATTGAGACTCACAAGGAGGAGGAGCTTACTGCTTAAACTTCAACCATTTCCATTTAAATAAAAACCAACACTTCATTTTGTTTCATGAGCATTTACTTTTCATATGTAACTTCTTTTTTTCCCTCTTTTGTTATCACAAAAGTTGCTATCTAGTTCTTTTAAGTCAATCATTTGTTACAACTCTTTATCTCCTCCTTACATAATGATGCAACTGTTCAAGTCATTTTCATCTATATTGCTAAATTGGATACAAAAATTTCATGCTTAGATGGCAAATGTTATCAACTGAAAGATTCCCATGTAAAATTTAGGCGATTCATCCATATTAATCAGTCTGTTACTTTACAAATCAATGTATGTTCATTTTCTGAGTTACACAATAGAAGCCTAATCTAGCTTAATCATAGAGAAGTGGTCTCCATTGCCAGAGATAGCAAAGGCAACAATAAAATACTCATGTAAAAAGGGCTTATCCCTCTGTGGCTAGTCACAGCTATTGTATCGTATGGGGGGGGTGCGTGTACAATGTACAGAATAAATACTGTGCAGCATGAGAAAAAAATCATGTCTTCTGGAACAGCTCGAAGAGAGTTTCTATCTTGTCTGCATCATCATTATCCATATTCTCTAGAGGTTCAGATGAATGTGTCTCATCATCCACAATCTCCTCTGTATCAATGACCAGAGCTTCACATGAATATTCCCTGTTTCTGAAGGATAATTTATGACCTGGTTGGTTTGATGTTTCAACAATGCAATCTTCTTGTTGATCATTCAACACAACCTTCTCATCTAGGTGGTGAAATGAGCCTCTAGAGGAACATGGAGATAAAGTTACTGATGCCACTGTTGCTATCTCATCCCCCTCATCAATTGTTGATCCAAGGGAACATGTTGATCTTGTAGTTATAGATCGTAGAGCATCGTGTTTCGACCTGTCCTTTACTCTCTTACACCAACTGTGGAGTGAGTCTCTAACACTTTCAGCTACGAGAGCCTTTCCACAGCGTGAACCCATCTGTAAACCAAAAAATTATTGGAAAGCTGATTTCTGTCTCTATGTGACTAGCCCAAGATTAGTTCAATTGGCATCAATACTTGAAATGTATTATTCTAGAGATATAAACGAGAAAGAAGGATCACCTGTGAGATAATCACGTTCAAAGGAACAGTACTGTGGCTACACCAGAACTGCACAAGAACCCTGTTCAAAGAGTGAGTACCAAATAGGTCCCTTTATGAATAAATAATAAGACTAATTATATAAAATATCTATAAGAGATCCTCTATGCATCTTAAATAAGGTAGTATCTGAATTGCACAAGAACCATTCTCAATGAATACAGTTTCTAGTTAACAAGAAGAAAACCAAGATATATGTGTTGATAGTTAGTCTTTTACTTGATTTTCATTCCATGCTTTCTTCAAGAAAGACGGTCTTAACAGCTCTACTTTAGTTCAATAAATACTCAGAAGTCATAACAGCCATCAATGTAAGGACTCAAATTTTGATGTAACACTCAGCAATTATCTCTTTTGGTTTTGATGGCCATTGACACCTTATTTTGAAAGTATTGAACTTGGTAAGGATGGATTAACGAAGCAACTAACAGGACTGAAACTTGAAGTTTTTAGCTTAGCATACAAGGTGAAAATGGACAAATCAGACAAAACTTGTATAAAAGACATAGAGTTAACAGCTTGAAGCATTCTCTCAATGTCAACGACATCTAATCATTAACGCATTATGTGTGAACTAGTTTCATTGAATAAGATCTGATCAAAGAAGATTGAGGGGTGCACTTACATACTAGAATGTAAGATCAATGGATAAGCTTTAGTTATAGAAGATTAGAGGTCTAAGTGTGTAGTTGAAAAAGGACTGAAAACAAATAGATGATGCAAGGCAACCTTGACAAAAAGACCGATAGACAATGAAGGAGATACCTCGGCAACAAAGGGAGTTACTTGACCTACTACAATGTTTATACTAAACTAGAACACAGTGATACTAAAAGGAACTTCCGCAATTGTTTAAGATAAGTATAAGGCACTGATGTTTAACCCCCATAAGAAGACGACGGAAAAGTGAGACTAGACGGTTCTATGGTGTCTATGTGAAAACAGCTCAGATAACTAGGATCAGTCTTATAGGAGAATTACATGATCAATGAAGATGTAACAATGGAGCTGAGATAGGGATGACCTAAAACAGGGTACTACAGGAGCACTATATGATAGGAATATACTAAACAAAGTAAAAAGGAAAGAATGGACAAGAAGTGGACATAAAAGTAAAGTTCTTCACAATTCGGACTGTATTAAATGCGGAAGTGATTCCATGATAGTACTTTCATAATGAAGGATAGAGAAGTACTTAAGAGCATAAGGGGGTGCTTTCTTTTAAGAGAAGTTCCCTGGGACAACTCAATATAGATTGATTTCATGGATTTGGCCTACCAACTTTAACGTCAAGGGTGATGGAGTAGGTGGTCAAGGCGTAAAATACATACCCTGAAATCAATCTGATGACAACCATTGCATGGTTCTTCATGAAGCACGACCGTTGCTTCAATCCCCACTGCACAATTGGATTAATACTGATATGAGGTAAATCATTGATCTAAAAGAACAAAACTTCATCTTGAGAGAAAAGAAATTCTAAGGCAATACCAAGAACATGGTTTGAGAATGAAAACAGCCAATACGAGTAGCTAGCTATCCAAAAGGTGCAAATATCAGTTATCACATTCTTTTCATGTCTATATCAGTCAATAATATCTTTCAGTTTCGGCATAACAGTGCTGGAGAGAGTGTGCAAACTGAACTTGTACATTATCTCAGATAAAAAGACAAAATAGTTCACCAAATAGAAAGGGAAGTGCCCTGCGTGTTTTAATTCCTAAACCATCAAACAAAATGAATTATAGATACGGTAATAGCATGGGGATGAATCCTTAACCACCTGAAAAGAATATAAAGTCTTAATGACTAATTTAAGGTCACTTGTATTGCACTTGTTAAGTGTCTGGTATTGGTTGAAGTGATGTATTGTTGTTCCTCATATGATCTTCGTAATCCTCACCTCATGCTCTAGCTTTTGGGAGGAAATTAGGCTCAATGTCTATCTTAATATGGTATCGGACTCAGAGCGGTACTCATTCCTATTCTTGATTTACCCAATGTTGGGCCCCCATGTCATATTGTCCATATTCCAGGTGCCTAACCCTCCACTATTGGTTGAGCTTTTGTTGTTGTCTCATTATATGATCTTAGGAGTCCTCACTAGGTGAATTATCTTGCAGGATTGAGTTATACCAAAGTTCCATTTTCATAGAAGAAGTTTGTCATATTCTTGTTGTTGTCTCTTCAAATTCATCTATCATCTGTTATACTAACCCCCCCCCCCTTTCTTAATTTCTTAGCAATGTCATTTTGGAGAACAACTTCCTTCCACATTCATTCATTTTTAGCCAGAAGAGAAATTTATTTACATATTGACTTGAGAAAAAGTAGTAATCATTAAACAAGAAGATGCTCCATGAATTATAGTAAAGAAGAAAGGCGATGAATCTCACCAAGGACCAGATAAAGGTTGCCATTTCAAAAGCATTCTGTGCACACAAAAATATCGATGTTAGGACATTTAACCATGCAAATCTTTTTAATCTTTTCACTTGTTTTACTTGAAATGAACATTGAACAATGAATCGAGCATCAGAGCTTTTGGAATTTGACCTGAAATGATATAAACTGTATCAATCGTAATAGTATCTTCGGTTTTCCAAACCAAAACAATTCATCGCGTGGCTTTACTTGTGATCCAATAAGTGGACCCTTTGGCTCTGCTATTTCAAGTGCCAACGAGGAGACTACATGCTGTAGTTTTGTTCCAACCACCATGACAAGCTTTGGCACAAGTTATTGTTGGGCATCAGATACACATATCATTTCACTCAGGTAATGGACCAAAGAAGGTAAGCTGACTTACGATGGCAGGAATAAAAGAGAGCCAGAAGTAGATATTAAGACCTGCAATATAAGAAACATCATTTCGAAACTTCAACAAGCCAATAATGATGTTTTCATGTTACAAAAATTTCATTACCATGAATGTTGACGAAGATGCATATGATGGCATAACCCCAAAGTAGCCAGCTGCAAAGTCCCAGAATAAGTCAGCACAAATATTTAACTATCAAGACACGTATTTCTAGAAGAAAGTAAGAATAAAATTGGACAAATTTCTAAATTGTAATATACAGCTCATTAGTTGTACAAGTAAGGGTTTTCCTCTACTCTTTATTTGATGCTGGAAAAAAAAATCCCAACATATTCCCAACTTTGCATGTATTTTCGCCAAAGTTTATGCAAAAGCACCTAGAAACATTCATAATAAACACCAATAAACACTCACGGAGGACCTCAAGTCTTTGGTTGATGACTATATCACAATTACTAAGTATAATTATTACTGAGCCAAAATATTCTTCCACCTATACTGTGAATAAAAATGATCTAAACCAATAACAACATACCTGATCCCTACAATTTCATAAAATTCATCTTCCATGCTACGAACCATGTACTTGTGGAAATTGTAAGTAAGTGGAAGCTTGTGATTCTGCACGTTATAGAAGCAACGGTCAGGCAATGAAAATAAATAAGTGAATTTTGAGAACAACAGTTACTGCTTCTTGATTTGGTTTAAGTAATAAATCTGCTACAAATGTGTCCTGTTATCCCTGGCATTACTTGAAATGGAGTACTAAGTATGACCAACAAAATAAAACACCCTATTCTATAAATACTTCCGAGCAACAAAATTGTACAAGGATACTGAACTTTGGAAACAAACAGAATTAAAACATTCAACTTAAGTGCTTCAGCGATTACGTTCAGGTATATATTATAACTTAACATCAACATCTTTAAAATATCCTTCCCTCTTGCACAATGCTTTCCATAATAGAACACCTTTCAATTCGAAAATGCAGCTGCTTAAGCATGTCGAAAATGATGCATACGAATTTTAACAGTGGAAAAGAACACCGAGCATTTCCACCTCTTCCCTTACTTTCCCACACTAACAGAGGAGTTGAGACATCATTCCTAAGTGGAATAATATAATGGAAGTACGAAAAGAAACTGAATACCTACAGTGATAAACCCCAATCTCAGTGCCAAGTAATCTGATTTGTGAATTGAAGTCCTGAACTGCCTAAGAAAGCAAAGCTGCAAGATTACAAAACAAATCGATGTCACGGATTTTATCCATGCATGGATAATGCAGAAACACATTGCTGAGACAAAAATGTATAGGAACTTTGTCATATTTGCAAGGAAAGCTGAAAAGTGTTGGTCAAAGGTGCTACGATTTGCTAGGCATGTTATTGGCTGTGTACACGAAAAAATACACGCACTTAGAACTTGGCAACTCAGATTAAATTAAAAGGAACAACTAATTTCTACACAAATATTTAATTTCTATTCATATTTTTAATTCTAGAGTATTTACATTACTCCTTAACTACCAAAAGAAACTACGGGGTCGTTTGGTAGAGAGTGTAAAAATAATGCCAAATAGAGTGTATTAGTAATGGTTGCATTGATAATGTTTGTATTAGTAATGCTTGCATTAATTATAGATAGATTATTTTTATGCTTGTTTAGTTTGCTGCATTAAAAATAGCATGCATTGCATAAAAGTTTTCTTTACGAAGATACTCTTCACAATTATGGTGGAAAAGAAGTAAAAAAGGTTTAAAAAGGCAATTGGGTATTTAACCATGCTAATGCCGGCATTAAAACCATTGCATTACAAATACTTAAAAATAAATGGTATTAGTAATACACACCTTAATACATAATAGAGTGTATAACTAACATTTGTATTATTTATACATAGGTTGGAAAAGAGTACCAAACAAGGTATTAGTAATACACAAAGCTAATGCATGCATTATTTTTCATGATACACTCTACCAAACGACCCCTAATAGTTTGAATTCATCATTTTAAAAAAGAACAGAAGATATAGAACATTTGAGTCTATTCAGAAAAAGACGCATAAATAACCTATTCATAATCATACATTTCGCCTCTAGTTAAGAACGGTGAGAAATAAAGGAGAAAAATATTATTGAATTGTGTATCTATATTATTACACTGAGTCAATCAGGGTTGTTGCACAGCACAAGGTGTCCTAACTAAATAAGGCAAATTATTAGGCTCATAGAAGACAGCTATTGCACAAGCATAAAACGTATTCCAACAAAGTCTATTACATTGCAACCAAGCAGAGGAACAAGGAAGGAAGAAGAATAGTGTTTAGGGTGTGTTCTTGCTTTCTTAGTTGAAGTTGTTTTATGAATATTATTGAGTTGTAATAATTCCTAGTTTGGTTTATGCCTGATTGTTCTGAGGTTCGTAAGAAGAAGAGACTAGAGCAGTTAGAGTTAACTGTTGAGTGTTGAGTAAAGATACTAGATTTAGTCCCCTTGGATTATTGAATTGTAATCGGAAACCATTCTCTGAAGTTAGTGAAGATTGGTTGCTGAAATCCTACTGACTGTAGGTCTTGTTTTTTTACTCCTTTGAGCAAGGAGGTTTTCCACGGTAAAACTGGTGTTCCTTACTTTACTACTTTCTTGTTCAGTCTAAAGGAAGGTGGTTGCTTGTACGCAAGGGCGAAGCTACCCTAGGGCAAGGGTCAAGGGGTGTCAAGCACACCCCTTCGTCGGAAAAATTACATTGTATATATAGGTCAAAATTTGATTTAATTAATATATGTACAAGTGTTGACACGTCTTGATATAAGTTGAAGGTTTAGTGTAGTGGTTAAGGGGTTGCAAAGTTGTTTGAGGTTGTGTGTTCGATCCTTGCTCCCAAAATTTTAAAGAAGTGTTTGGTTTTTAACACCAACTTAGATGGGAAAAGTTTTCCTATTACATAATCTCAGGAGACAGATATGGAATAAGAATCCATGATATGCATCCTGATTTATAGAGAAGTGTATGATGTCGTTAGATTAAGACACTAACTATTACCATCCATATAAGAATCCGACTCCTACTCCATGGATGGGAAGCATGATGCAGAGCAAAGGTGGACTGTCGCCTCATCTCCTTATTCTTTGGCACTAAATAAAACAATAAAAAGGAATATTTAGAAGCTCAGTTCTATGATAAAAGATGAGAACACATTTTTAACTCTTTAAGAAAAAATTATATACTTGTTGAACAATCTATGATAAGTTTCCTTAAATTTGTATTTTGTGCAAATATGGAAGAATGTGAATTTGTATTGAGAACACATTTAATTCCACGCACCTTGTAAGTTGTTGTTCTCTTCCCCAGAGCTCACTTGGTTTTCCCACTTCCTCCAACTGTATATCTACAATCAAATTCATTCAAAACCACAAACAAGGAAGAGCTACAATTTGATACATAAAGTAAAACCTTAGAACATCTACATGACTACATCCGTAGAACCAAACTCAGATACAAGCACTTGCCTAAAAGTGGATGATTTAATTTTTTTTGATATGGAAAGTGTACCTTGGTCATTGCCAAGCCGACAACAATACAACTGTAGAGAACATGGGTGATACCAAGAACAAAGAGGAAGCGGTGAAGCTGTTCAAGACCTTCATAGGAGACAAAAGGTTCACGTCCCTGTTAAAGATTTGTGGTTAATTATTTGTAGAAAGCATGATTTAATTTAATTTAGATGAATGAAGAAAACAATTTACCTCACCACATTGATGTGATGGTTGATAAATTCCCTTGGGAGGAATATGAGTAGTATGATTAGAGAGAATGGAGGAATGGATTGTGTCACTAGTACTACTACTGTCATAATCTTCTTGAGAACAAAGGTAGAATCTACTAGTGAAAAGGGATGAATTGACACAAATTTGAGAAATCTGCCTTGCACATTGTCCCAACAACAAAGAAATTAGGCCAAGCAGCATCAACTCTGTCTTGAGAAAAAGATAATAATCAATCAGATTTAGGTTGTTAATTAGTTGATGATCAGTCAAATGAATAATGAATGAATTGGTCACCTTCCTTTATCTTCTCTACAGAAGCAAAAAGAGCTTTTCTTCTAGTCTTTTTCAACCACTGCACAAAGCCCAGTAGATAGAGCTTACTAAGAAATTGACAGATGAAACTGTCACACAAGTCCAATAGTACTCACCCTTCCAAATCGATAAATGGAGCGTTGGGCAAACAAGCAAACAAATACCATAACAGTGGTGACTGTTGCAACTGACCATGTTGGTGTTTCCTTCAATGACCTTCCTTCCCTCAAAATGCCTTCCATATTTCCTTCAAGATCCACCAAATGGCATCTTCCTCTCGATTTATAATTAGACTAATAATAGTAATAAAAAAGAAATGTGTGTACCTTCTTTCACTTAATTAATTAATGTAAGAATAAACAAATGGGAAAGAGCAGAGCTACAAATGCGTTGGGAGCTGCTAACATCTTTTTCCTTTTGTTTCCCCCGACTCCGACCTCTCACATGCATGCTCTACCTAACTCCCTCTTTTTCTGCATGCCCCCCTTACTCTTCTTCAACTTTTCCTTTCATTTTTTCTCTTTATTTATTCATTATAATATTTATCAAGACATAATTTATGCCTATTTTATTTTTGCTCTCTCCGTTTCTATTTAATTATCATCATTTTAAGTTTCACGTCTCTTAAGAAACTAGGTAAGTTTATCATTGTGTCCTTACTTGATGTCAGGTTTTTAATAAATGAACATTAATAAATTTGACCAATCAACATTAATTAATTACTCCATCCATTTCAAATTAATTGAATTGTTGAGGTGTTTCACACCCTTTAAGGAAAAAAGATTAAAAAGTAAATTTGGCATACCTTTCCATTTTTACCCTAATTAATTATTGTCAAATTTATGATTAAAATAATAAACATTAATTAATAACTAATTTCAATACTAACTAATGAAGGGTAAAATTGGAAGAACATTTTAAAAGTAGTCTTGAAAATTGAACAATTAAGTTAATTTGAAAAATGAAAAATGTCTCGACAATTCAATTAATTTGAAATGGAGGGAGTACTTTGTAAAATATGTTGGTCAAATGCATAATTCCAATGCTAATAATTCTCCAGGGTAAAATTGGATAAATAATGTCATTTATGTATTGATTTGTGAAATGACAAGTATTAAGAATCATCTAGTTTTAGTAAGCACAACATATAAATAAGAACGAGGTAGTATTCAATATCTAATATATTTCCTAAAGTATTAAATTTAATACATTTAAATGGTAATATAGTAATATTACCCCCAAGAACGGATCTATATAGTAGTCAGAGAGTTCAATCGAATCGAGTTAAATCTTTAATAGATATTATAAAATAAACCACCTCACCATAGACTTGAATCATGGTACAGCGGTAAGGGGTTCATATGCTGCAAGAAGTTTCGATTTCCATTCCCCATTGCCACAACCATCTTATAATGGATGCAAATTCTCGTGAATCGTGAAGCATTAATAAAAAGTAAATTTCCTTACTTATTTTTGTCTTCTCTGTTTTATGCTTAACTATGGTAAAATATATTTTTTTATTTGTTTGAACATGTCAAATATAATTTTCATATTATGTTTGAACTAGAAATTTTTTTCTCTACATAATGTTCCTCATGATGATTAAGTTTATAAAATGAATTATGAGTTATAGTTCAATTTAATTATTTCTTATAATGAAGCCTACTATTCATTTTCGACATCAAAAACATATATATGAATTTTTATTGCTATTTATAATCCCTTTATATCATTTAGTGTAAGAACTAAGTTTTGAAAGATAGGACAAATTTGTAAAAGAAAAATTTTCCTTCACTTTGGACACGTCTCCATAAATTTAACAATTTTTTCTAAGACTATAAATATTAGTACGAAAAAGATTGAAGATTTTCCATGAAAATGTTTGTGCTTCTATGATATACCGTGATTTTACGGTATTTTTGATACATTTCACTTAAGAGTTGTGTGTGTCTAGGGACATTTTGTATTAGAAATAATGTTTTATGTGTATGTTTGCAGGAAATAGGCTTGGATGCGGTCGAGTGAGATGGCAGCTGAAAATATGCAGAAGTAGCCACCCACGGAGTGACCTACGGATGGTAGGTCCTCTGACGGTTCGTCGATGGGTAGGCGTAGATAGGAGCATCAGGGAATTCTGACCAAGTGTGGAACTACGAAGTGAACCACGGACCGTCCTGCACATCCACCAAATGTGTTCAGAGAGTTGAAGTTCCAGTACCTGATGAAAATTCTAAGTGTGGAGCCACGAAAGAGGACCCACATATATACGGTCCGTCTGCACGTCCGTCGTTGCTGATCTGAGAGTGAAGGTTCCAGCCTCTGTGGAAAAAGTTCTAAGTATTGACCAACAAAGGGGACCTACGGACCGTAGGTCGACCAACGGTCCGTAGGTCGAGTCGTCGATCAAAGCCGCGTCCCAAAAGTTTATTTCCTTATTTTGTTTTCTTTTTGTTTAGGACACGTTTCTCTATAAATAGGGTATGTAAACCTCATTTTTGGGGGTTAGACATTATAGTTTACTTTTAGTTCTTGGTATTTTCTTTAGGGAATTAACTTGCAAACTTTGGCAATTTGATTTTCGGATTTCAGTTTATAAGATTTTCACTTTGAATTCAATTGGAGATTTTGGGTTTCTTCTACTCTAATCGTAAGTTCATGAATTCTTTTTACCCAATTATGAATTGTGTTCTTCAAGCATGAGTAGCTAAATCCACAACTAGGGTTGTGAGAATAAAAATGTCGGTGTATTCTAATGATACTGAATCAAATACTTTGATTGAATGTAGGGAGTTCCTCCGGCGGATGAAGGAGCCAACGATCCAGCATGAACCCAAGGAAGGGAACATAGTGGCTGACCTGCTAGCGCGTCATAGAAGGAACCTACCAGGGACTGTTTTGTTTGAAGCATGGCATAATGCCCCCTCTCTTTTATTTTGGATGTTGTTGACAAGGACAAGGATGTGTCTTCATCTGTTAAGCAAAAGTCTCTATTATGTAATATAGTATCTGTAAGCTCTAATGCTAACTATATGATGTAAACTGGTGATAGCAGTAATAATGCCGCTACTGATTGTATGATGCTATTATATCCCCTTTCTGATAAAAAAAACAAAGTATGAATAATAATTAAGTAATTCTTGAATAGTGTTTATGCATGTATTGTTAATTCTTTCGCTTATAAGTCTTTTTAACGGTGCGCAACATTAGAACTCACCTCGTTGCTACTTGCCGGACCAAGGAGGTAGTTAATGAGAAAATAATTAACAACAGAGATTTAGTGGATGTTATCTACTAGGCTAATGTCAATTGGTGCGAGGGTGAAAATTAAGTCATACATTGATGTGATGTCTAATCTGAAATAAAGGTAAGGGTTAGTAAAGTATACACTCGTAGCCGGACCAAGGTGCATAGTAAAATTCCCTATTTGGAGGAGCAATCACCTAGAAATACCTATCTTACCAACTTTGCATGTAAAACACTAGGAAAGGATTACTATTATTAGGATTACCGCATTAAAAGCTTATGGAGAACACATACATCCTAGTTTCTCTCTCATATTGATAACTTAAAGTTTGAATCTTGCTGACTAGTTACTTAAAACTTACAAATCCCCCCCTTTTAATTACTTGTTTCAGAAATAGTTTGGCTAAATGGATGTAATAGTGAGTTAAGTTTAAGTCTGAACCATATTCCTTGTGGGATCGATCCCAACCTACAAGTTGGGTTCTTTATTTGACGATGACCTCTTATACTTCTCTAGGGAAGTGTAATTGAGCGTATCAAATTTTGGCGCCGCTGCTAGGGAATAAGGCTTTTGGATTAAATTTAACTACATTATTGAACTTTAGTCAATTATTTCCTGATTTTATGTTTTCTTTTGTTTTTATTTTCTACTGGTTTCTACTCTAGTGTATGCCAAGTACATAGAGTCGAGGCGAACCATTGACTCCCTATGATCCAGAGTTGAGCAAAACTTTGAGAAAAATGAATAATCAAGGGGTCCAAATCAATCCAATTGGAGAGAATCTAGGTGATGGAGTATAATTTTAGCCTCCTGGGGTTGTTAATGTGCAAGCTCAGGTTCATGGTGGAAATCTTATCGGAGATGCATTGAGGGTGCAGAAACCGCCAGAGCCAAGGTTGTGTGATAACTACAGGGTTGACTTCAATACAATTGAATCAGAAGGGTCCATTGTTCTTCCTCCTCTATCTCCAGGGCATACATTTTTTGTGACCAACATTCTTATGTAGATGCTTACAGCGAGAGGGTTGTTTTCTAGGCTAGCTTCAGAGGATCCGCATGGCCACATGGCTAAATTGAGAAGTGTTTGTAAGAGTTGTGTGGGGCTACCGGAGTTGGATATGGATGTCATAGGGTTGAGAGTCTTCCCTCTATCATTGACCGGTGATGCTACGGTGTGGTTTGCTGAGCTTCCATATAATTCAATCCATACATGGGACCAATTGCATCGAGTGTTCATGGCAAAGTATTTCCCAGTGTCTAAGAAGCTTAACCACAAGGACAAGTTGAATAATTTCGTTGCACTACCTGGAAAGTCTGTGAGCAGTTCTTGGGATAGATTCATTGCATTCATCAGAAGTGTTCTGAATCACCGCATAGATGACGAGTCATTGAATGAGTATTTCTATAGAGGGCAGGATGACAATGGAAAGGCTGTGCTAGATACTATCGCTGGAGGATCCTATGGTGAGTGCACTTTTGAGGAGATCGCTGAAAAATTGGAGAAGATTTCCCGAAATAATAAGGCATGGAGCACTAGAAAAACTAATACTGGAAGAACCACATTCGCTGTTCAAGCCGCACCAGACCAATCTAGTTATGACATTCGTGAGGAGTTGGCTCAGATGAGAACATAACTGGGTTTGGTACTAAAGCATGTGACCGGTGGTGCAGAGAAGGTGAATGCGGTAAACTATCTGACTAGAACTCCACCACCACTAGTTGAGGAATGCTACTATGAGGATGATGCTTATTTGGTGAATGATCAGATGGAGGGTTTCCAATTCAATGCCCAAGGTTCCAACTCGGATAATTGGCACCAAGGTCAAGGAAACCAAGGTCAGAACTATGGAAACTATAAAAGATAAGGAAACTATGTCCGGTATGGTAACTACAATCGTGATAACAACTACAACCGAAACAACTATGGTAACAAAAATGAGAGAGTTGGGCCTTATGTTCCACCTGCGAATCGGGAATCTGGAAATAGAGAAGCTGGGGGTAGTATGCCGCGCGTTGAGGACATGATATAAAAGATGATGAAGAGGTTTGATGCTACTGATCAGAATGTGAAAGAGATGCTCACGGAGTTGTCCGGGATTGGTCAGAAAGTTGATGCCCATGCAGTGTCGATAAAGCAACTTAAGCAGCAGTTTAGTCAGTTGTCTACTACTGTGAATACATGCCAGTCGGGAACACTTCCTAACAACACCACCCAGAATCCAAAACATGATGGTCATTGTATGGAGATCACGACTCACGGAGGAAAACATACTATTGATCCCCCTATGCCATCTGATGTTGAAAAAGTGGTAGAAATAGATGCGGATGAGATTGAGGTTACTGGAGAGATGAAGGATGCCACAGAAAAGAAAGCTGAGTTGACTCAGAAAGTTGTCCCTATGCCTAGGCCTCCACCTCCTTTTCCACAGAGATTAGTGCAAACGACTGAAGAAGGAAAATACCGCAGGTTTATAACTATGTTGAAACAACTTTCCATCAATGTCCCGTTGATAGAAGCTTTGGAGCAAATGCGTGGGTATGCAAAGTTCATGAAGGACTTCGTGACCAAAAAGAAAGCTATCAGTTTTGAGAATGAGGAGAGGTTGCAGCATTGTAGTGCCATTTCTACGAGGTCACTGGTACAAAAGAAAGAGGATCCTGGAGCTTCACTATTCCTTGCACCATCGGGAAGATGCACTTTGAGAAAGCTTTGTGTGATTTAGGTGCCAGCATTAATTTGATGCCATTGTCGATTTATAAGAAGTTGGGTTTAGGAGCTCTAAAACCGACTGTGATGTGACTACTCATGGCCGATAGAACTGTGAAAAAGCCCATTGGAGTGCTTCAAGATGTCCTTGTGAAAGTGGGGTAATTCTTTTTTTCGGCAGATTTTGTGATACTTGATTGCGAGGTTGACTTTGAGGTCTCCATCATCTTAGGGAGACCATTCCTTTCTACTGGGCATGCCTTAGTTGATATGGAGAAAGGACAGATGAAGTTCCAACTGAACAAGGAGGAGGTGACCTTTAACATCTATAAGTCTATGAAGCAGAAAAGTGATCTTAAACCGGTATCTGTGGTGACTCACATTTTTGAAAAAGGTGCTAAAGTGTCTAGTAAGGAGAAGTTAGGTGCAACCTTGTGCATAGAGAAAAAACACCAAGATCAAAAGATAGAAAAGCGCAAGCTAGCTCTTGGGGATCTGGTGTTATTGTTCAAATCAAGGGTGCGCTGGTTTCTTCGCAGATTCAAGTCCCAGTGGACTGGACCATTCAGAGTGACCCAAGTGTCCCCACATGGAGTGGTTGAGTTTGAGAAAAAGAGTGGGACAAGGTTCAAGGCCGATCACCAGAGGATAAAAAGCTACATGGGAAATTCTGAGAGTGTCAATGCAGTGATAGAGGCAAGGCACCTTGATGAAGTCTGAGTAATCAAGGGATCTGCGTCGTGCCGCAACGTTAAATCAAGCGTCGCTTGGGAGGCAACCCAAGATGTACAATCTAGCCAACTATAGGTTTTTCTTCTTTTATTTTTGATTTTTGTAGCTCTTTAGATAGGTGTTTTATTTTTGTATTAGTGTTGGCTAGATATAGAATAGGGTCCGTGTCTAAAAGTGTCCAGAAAATGTAAAAAGAAAGTCCTAATGGTTGCTACATGTGTAGGGATGAAAGGCAAAATTTACAGAAAAATAGTTGTGCAGTGGTCTACGGACCCCATCGACGGTCCGTTGGTCAATTCGCGGACCGTGGATGGTGTCCGTAGATCCCAGGTAAGTCCTTAAATTGTCTAAGTGTCAGAGTGACCTACAGACTCTACCCACGGTCCGTAGGTTGACCCACAGATTGTAACGGGGTCTCATGGGTCCAAAAATTAGGGTTTGCCCGAACCGACCCGGACAACTTATAAAATAAAACCTTTCATTTTAAATTCATTCCCCACGTTCAAAACTCCCTCCCAACCATTTTAAAACTCTTTTTCTCCCAAAATCAGCCCCATTTAATCACAATATCCCACATATCAAGATCCTATTCACTTCCCCATATCCCAAATCATCATTTTCTCTCCCAAATCACTCACTTCCATTCCCCAACAATTCCACAGTCCGAGTTCGGTGTCAAAGGGTTAGCAAAGGTCTAAGAAGTCTATTGCACCATCACACTCACCCACTTCGATTACTTGTAAGGTAAACGACTTCACCCTGACTTTGAATTCACTGTTCATTGTTTGTATCATGAAGTCACGAAGTTGGAACTTGACCTTGGGTTGTTAATTGTGTTTGTATGTTAAATTGTATGCTAGAAACACCCTTGGTATGATGGTATGTGAGTGTGTAGTTAATTAAAACAGAATAATTCAAGTTATTAGGCCGAATAAGAATTTTTGATGTAGGGTTCACAGGTTTCGGTGTGATCATCTGTAAACTTCTATGTAATCGGAACCCTAAGGATGATTAACTTCCAACTTACTTGTTAAAATGCATGTGTAGGCCTAAGTGGTTTGTAATTGTTGAAATAAAAGGAATTAAAGAAATGGCACATCTGAAACCTGGCACAGATTGACCCACGAGACCCCGTCTACGGACCGTAGGTGATTCTACGGATCGTAGATCGTGTCCGTAGGCTAGTATCACACATAATTTTCTCTAAGTGTCGAACCACGATGTGGACTACGGTCCGTCGTTCCTGTCACGCCCCAGATTCAAGGGGGCAACTGGTTCCTAATGCAAAAACTCAGGCTTGAGCCAACCCTATTGAACCATTTGCTACTAGCGCATGGCAGCCACAAACAATCAAGAAAACAAACAAGTGTATCTCGGCTTAAAATTAACCCATCGGCCGGAAAGGCCCCTGTAAACAGATCCATAAAAGAAACAGCTACTCCCAAGATTTCATATAAAGAAATAGCCAACTAGCACAGAAGTCCTGATTGGGCCGTCAAGGCCACCATGATCTCTATACCAAAACTGAAAGCAGGTATATCAAGACAATGCATCACACAACTAACAAGCTTCAGCAAACCAAAAAACTAGGCCAGCATGGCCATAATGTAGCTATAAACCCCCCACACTAGTCTGCAAGCTTCTAAGAGTAGTAAAGATTAGAGGGATAGGGCCCCAGCCTACCCATAAAGATATATACAACAAAAAGTAACAAACCTCCCAACTCTGGCAGCTCCAGAGGAAAGGGGCTAGCCAACCGGATAAAAGTCAATCCTGCTGCTGAGGAGGTCTACTCGGTAATCTGTCAGGACCTGCATGCATGAATACAGCTCCCCCAAGGAAATGGGGCGTCAGTACAAAATATTGTACAGAGTATGAAAGGCAACAAACTATGAGAAAGTATCCTGATATACTGGAATAATCTGATAAATAAATCAAGGATAAGATAAGTGTACTGACCTGCTCGTAAATCTAAACTTATCAAAACTAATAAAACAACAACCTAACCAAGCCCCCATAAGCTCGGTAGGTACAAACAACACACAAGACCACCTACTCAGGTCCCCATAAGCCCGGAAAGTGCCAATCAACCTATATATCCATATCGGTAGTCCCCTAGACTCGTAGGCAGTCACATATCCCTCTTAGGCATTAATATAGCCCCGTAGGCAGCACATGGCTCTCTTAGGCATCAACATAGCTTATACACAACTCATAGACCTCTTAGGCAACAACATGGTCTTGTAGGAAGCACATAGCCTTCTTAGGCGTCAAAATAGCACTGTAGGCAACTCATAGCCCTTCTAGGCATCAATATAGCCCCGTAGGCAACTCATAGCCCTTTTAGCCATCCATATAGCCTTGTAGGCAGAACATAGCCCTTCTAGGCATAGATCACATTTCTGCAGTTAACCACATTAGCCCCAAGGGAAACAATAACAATCCAACAGCTAAAAGCGAGCAATTTAGTTATAAGCAACCTATACAAATAACCTCTAAGTCGTGTCCAACATAGGGACGCTACTACTGAATAAGAATCCCGATAAGAGAGGATTATATCCACTCGAGCAGCCAATAATGAACAATAATGGCTACAAGTATAACAACGATAATAACTCTATTACATTGCTCCTAAGTTTTAAGGCAACATGCCGTAAGAGGAGAATAGCCTTAACATACCTTTTTCACTGTATTCACGTGGCCTAACGACTTTTACTCATAAACCCCTCGATACTACAACAAGGTAGGATCATAATCAACACACAAAAATAAAAGATACCATGACAATATGATAAAAGATATGTATTTCCGTCGTAAATTGCTATTTGCTGCTTATAAAAGCTAAAGTCGATGAAAGAAGGGTCTTACCTCGATCTTAGATTCGTAATACGCCTCAAAACCTTCAAATATATTCAAACCCTTGCTGTCCCAACACTAAAGTGTGATATGCTACGCAATTGATAAAATAAATTATACCACGATGATGAGTCCAACGCGTAGAACAACTTTCGTCAAGGACTTAAGTCGAGAAAATCTATACTTCACTTGATCCTAGAAATGGGTTTCTCTAATTTCTCTGGTTTTTAGCTTAAAAATGAAGAAAAAGGTCGAAGAAGAAGATATATGTAACATTCCACCGACCTAGGGACCCACCTCACGTGCCTGCTTGTGCAGTCCCACGAAACCGCAAATATCTCTCTATTTTGAAGTCGTATGAATGAATGGTTTAATGCGTTGGAAACTAGACTCGTAGACCTTCGATTTGATAGTTCGTGGGGATCATAACTCTTAATATATTGGGAGAAAACGTCCGAGACATTTGACCCAAATTTCAGACAAATCTTTAAAAAGGAATTTATGGTAACTTTCGCCAACTTTTATTTTTTCACTTACCTAACTTCAAAACTTGAGATACAAAACTTGAACACTTAAAATATCACATGACACATCATTATTAATTTATTACTCACCCTCCTGGTCTTTCCACGAAGATACGAGTCAATTTATACGTTTCGAAAAGTCGAGGTGTTACATCTTTCCCCTCTTAGAAACATTCGTCCTCGAATGAAAAATTTGAGTTATGCGGTTAAGTTCTTAGGATTTGCCAAAATTTAGGTAGAGTATCCTTTTTAAATTTGACTATCCAGGAACCTAAAATGTAAAAATTCTAACCTAGGCGTCTCACAAGACGACATAAATAGCTAAGCACTATAGCTTCGCAATAACAATGCGAGCAAAATACAACGACAACAACACTAATTGTAAGCAACAATATATATAAAAACAATAAAAAATTAGATAGGTATCTAACCTCACTGCACTAATATAAACTGATATGCCATCACTCTGGGGTATGAAATAAGTGAGGATATTTGGACCTCATGCCATCCTCAGCCTCCCAGGTCACCTCATCTCTATTCTTGTTTCTCCACAATACTTTAACCGAAGCCACTTCTTTGATCCTCAATTTACGGACCTGCCGATCTAAAATGGCAACTGGAGTTTCCTCGTAGGACAACTCCTCTGTGATCTGAACATCCTCAACTAGGACAACCCGAGAAGGGTCTCATATGCACTTTCGTAGCATCGATACATGGAAAACTGGATGAACAGATTTTAGCCCCGAAGGCAATTCTAACTCATAAGTCACTCGTCCTACCCTTCGAAGGATCCGGTATGGCCCAATGAATCTTGGACTAAGCTTTCCCTTTTTGCCAAATCACATAACACCCTTCATAGGCGAGACTTTTAAGAATACCCAATCATCGACACAAAACTCTAAGTCCCTTCGTCGCACATCTGAGTATGACTTCTGTCGGCTTTGAGCTGTTAGCAACCTCTCCCGAATGAGCTTTACTTTCTCCATTGTCTGCTGGACTAAGTCGGGTCCAATTAACCCTGACTTACCTACCTCGAACCATCCAATGGGGGATCTACATTTTCTCCCATACAAAGCCTCATAAAGTGCCATCCCGATGCTGGAATGATAGCTAATATTGTATGCAAACTCAATAAGAGGCACGTGGTCATCCCAACTTCCCTTGAAGTCTAGCGCACATGCCCGTAACATATCCTCGAGTGTCAAAATTGTGCGCTCATCCTGGCCATCTGTCTGAGGGTGAAAGGCTGTACTAAGATTAACCTGTGTCCCCAGTCCTTTCTGGAAGAACTTCCAAAAGTTGGCGGTGAATTGTGCTCCTCTATCAGAGATAATAGATACTGGGACACCGTGTAGCCTAACAATCTCCCTGATCTACCCTGCATAGTCTTCAGCAGTAAAAGTAGCCCTGACTGGTAAGAAGTGGGCTGATTTTGTTAGTCTATCAACAATTACCCAAATGGAGTCAAACTTGTGATGCGATCGAGGTAACCCTGTAATAAAATCCATATTAATTGCTTCCCACTTCCATAAAGGAATGGCTATCTCCTGAACTAGCCCAACGGGCTTTTGGTGCTCAACCTTCACCTGTTGGCAGTTAGGACACTGTGCCACAAACTCAGCAACGTCCTTCTTCATCTCGTGCCACCAATAGATCTCCTTAATATCATGGTACATCTTCGTCGAACTAGGGTGAATAGAATAACGAGAATTATGTGCCTCTTCCATAATCCAATGCGGAAGCCCTGCAACATTCGGAACACACAATCGACCATTATATCTAAGGACTCCATCTCCTGCTATATAAAATGCTAAAGTCTGCTGATTCTGAGCCTTTTCTCTGAGCTGCTCTAAGCTAGGATCCTCTTGTTGCCATGATTTTACTTTTACAACTAGAGATGATACGGCTGTGTCCTGAATTGTTACCCCACTATCTTCTGCCTCTAACAATTTGACTCCCAAGCTAGCTAACTGATGAAGCTCTGGTGCTAGCTCACGCTTCTCAACACCTAAATACGATAAAATACCCATAGATCTTCGACTGAAGGCATCAGCTACCACATTCGCCTTTCCTGGATGGTATAAAATGTCCACGTCGTAGTCTTTCAATAACTCAAGCCATCGACGTTGTCGCAGATTTAACTCCTTCTGTCTAAAGATATATTGAAGGTTTTTATGATCTGTGAAGATGTCAACATGAACGCCATACAAATAGTGTCTCCAGATCTTTAGCACATGCACAACTGCAGCCAACTCTAAATCGTGGGTCGGATAGTTCTTCTCGTGCTTTCCCAACTGCCTTGAAGCATATGTGATAACCTTACCATATTGCATTAGAACACATCCCAACCCAACACCAGAAGCATCACAATACACCGCATAGCCTTTTGAACCGTCTGGCAATGCAAGAACTGGTGCTGATGTCAACCTGTTCTTCAGTTGCTGGAAACTATGCTCACAAGCCTCAGTCCATTGGAACTTAGCTGTTTTTTGAGTCAACTTCGTTAATGGGGCTGAAATTGAAGAAAACCCTTCCACAAACCTTTTGTAGTACCCAACTAACCCTAAGAAACTACGAACCTCAGTTGGAGTCATAGGTCTGGGCCAAACTTTTACGGCCTCAATCTTCTGTGTATCAACTGTAATGCCTGCATCTGATACAATATGGCCTAGAAAAGCCACAGAGCTCAACTAGATCTCACACTTAGAGAACTTTGCGTAAAGTTCCTGCTCTGGAAGAACTTGAAGGACTGCTCACAAATGATCTGCATGCTCAGCTTTTGAATGCGAATAAACCAAAATATCATCAATAAATACAATCCCAAATGTATCTAGATACGACCTGAATATACTATTCATTAGGTCCATAAACACTGTCGGGGGATTAGTCAATCCAAAAGACATAACCGAAAACTCAAAATGCCCATATGTAGTTCTGAAAGTTGTCTTTGGAATATCTTTCTCCTGAACTCGTACCTGATGGTACCCTAATCTCAAATCAATCTTTGATAAGTACTTAGCACCTTGTAGTTGATCAAACAAGTTATCGATCCTTGTAAGGGGATACCTATTCTTTATAGTATCCTTGTTCAGCTGTCGATAATCGATACACATCCTCAGTGAGCCATCTTTTTTTCTCACAAATAATACTGGTGCACCTCAAGGTGAAGCACTAGGCCTGATAAAGCCTTTATCAAGCAAATCTTTCAGCTGATCCTTCAACTCCTTCAGCTCAGCAGGAGCCATTCTATAAGGAGGGATAGATATGGGTTGTGTACCTAGTAGCATATCGATAGAAAAATCAATTTATCGTTCTGGAGGGATACCAGGAAGTTCGTCTGGAAATACATCTAGAAACTCATTAACTACTGGGATAGACTGAAGAGTCGGTGGTTCTGCATCTATATCATGAACGTGAACAAGATGATAAATACAACCCTTGGTAATCATCCTCCTCGCCTTAAGATAGAAAATAAACCTACCTTTTGGCGTTGCTGTATCGCCTTTCCATTCCCGAACTGCCTCTCCTGGAAAGTGGAATCTAATAATCTTTGTTTGGCACTCAACATTAGCATAACAAAACGCTAACCAGTCCATATCCATAATGACGTCGAAATCGACCATCTCTAACTCTACAAGATCTACAGAGGTCTGACGGTCGATAATTTCTACCGTGCAACCTCGATAGACTCTCTTAGCAATAATAGACTCACCAACTGGTGTAGAAACAATAAAGGGTCGATCTAATGACTCTTCTACTATACATAACTTTCCCGCTATAAATGGTGTAACATAAGATAGAGTAGATCCAGGATCTATTAAAGCATAAACACAATGGGAGAAAACAATCAATGTACCTGTCACAACATTTGGTGATGACTCTGAGTCCTGTCGTCTGGTTAATGAATATGTACGGTTTTGTCCACTACCAGAACTAGATGCTCCCTCTCTACCTCCGCCTCTACCTCTACGTGCTGAAGTTTGGGGTCCACGCCCTGTAGACTGTGCGGATGAGGAGAAACCTACTGCTGACCTGGTCAACTGACCTATACCACCCTGACCTATGGTAGGGTAGTTTCTCCACCCATGCCCTTCTTGTCCACAAGAATAAAAACCTGTGGAACCCTGTCTGCACCTCCCAAAATGCATCCTACCGCAAGTAATGCAATGCAGCGGGGCTGTCCTAGCCTGGTCTGAACCCCTCTGCTGTTGCGAGCCTGATGCTCGTGAACCCTCACCTGGGCCTGACTGTCCCTGACGATCAAATCTACTACCTTGGAACTGCTGTGGTGGAGGTCTAGGTGGCCTACTAGAATATCGAGGTCTGGGACCACTCTGAAAATCTCCCAGTGAACCAGCGGGCCTAGCCCTCTTCTGTCTCTCTTTCTCGACTCTCTCACTCATATACTGTAGATGTCGGCGATCCTCTATGCCCTGTGCAAAGGCCTGAATCCGTGAGATATCCATATTATCATTTAGTGCAGCGGTAGAACAAGCCTCGATATAGTCTGAGTCAAGCCCTCCCACAAATCTACGCACCCTATCATGCATAGTATCAACAAATGCTGGTGCATATCTAGCCAATGAATCAAATCTCAGCCCGTACTCTCGGACACTCATGCCACCCTGTCGGAGGTTCAGAAACTAGTCCACTCGGCCATCCCTAATCTCTCGAGGCAAATAGTGATCTATGAAAGCTTCTGTAAAGCTATCCCAAGTGGGTAGAGTAGAGATGTATCTTTTCCCCTAGATCTCTTCCAACTTTCATACCACAATACTGCAACATCACGTAATCGAAATGCTGCTAACTCAACTGACTCAGTCGCTGAGGCATGCATGACTCTGAAGATCCTATGAAGCTGATCAACAAAGTGCTGAGGGTCTTCTCTGCGATCTGTCCTTGTAAACTGTGGAGGATTCAAGGCAAGAAATTCACGAACTCTCGAACTTTCGGGCCCTTCAGAAGGTCCGGCAACATCTGGCGCAACTGGTTGGCACTGTGCAACTACTAACCGTGCTAACATATATACTGCACTCTTGAAATTCTGAGCAGATGGAATAGGAGGAACTATATGTGGTACTGGTGGTGGATCCGGAAGTCTTGTAGCCCTCGGAGGCTCCTGAAGTTGTGGAGAAGCTATAGGGGGCTGAGAAAATGTCTCCCCCTGTGTCTCACAATGAGCTGCCTTCACCTGTGGTACCTTGCCGGTACCCTCACTTGCAGTTGTATCTAGCCCCTGGCTAGTTGTGGTCTGTCTAGTATCAGTCATCTTTATATGCATACAAGTATCAATTATAAGCCAGAAACCTCAACCCTTAAGACACCGCTCTATAGCACGAGGTGAGCAAAAGAAGGATAGTCATTCTAACATGTCTGGTAGCTTCTTGTTTATCGAATGTGGTGCACAACACATTTATAAACAAGACTATACTAGACACGACTTGCAGACTCCCTAGGATACGACGTTGCTTTGATACCAAGTTTGTCACGCCCCAGATTCAAGGGGCAACTGGCTCCTAATACGAAAACTCAGGCTTGAGCCGACCCTATTGAACCATTTGCTACTAGCGCATGGCAGCCACAAATAGTCAAGAAAACAAACAAGTGTATCTCGGCTTAAAATTAACCTATCGGCCGGCAAGGCCCCTGTAAACAGATCCATTAAAGAAATAGCTACTCCCAAGGGTTCATATAAAGAAATAGCCAACTAGCACAGAAGTCCTGATTGGGCCGTCAAGGCCACCATGATCTCTATACCAAAACTGAAAGCAAGTATATCAAGAGCAAGCCAAAAAACTAGGCCAGCATGGCCATAATGTAGCTATAAACCCCCCACACTAGTCTGCAAGCTTCTAAGAGTAGTAAAGATTAGCGGGATAGGGCCCCAGCCTACCCATAAAGATATATACAACAAAAAGTAACAAACCTCCCAACTCTGGCAGCTCCGGAGGAAAGGGGCTAGCCAACCGGATAAAAGTCAATCCTTCTGCTGAGGAGGTCTACTCGGTCATCTGTCTGGACCTGCATGCATGAATGCAGCTCCCCCAAGGCAATGGGGCGTCACTACAAAATATTGTACAGAGTATGAAAGGCAACAATCTATGAGAAAGTATCCTGATATACTGGAATAATCTGATAAATAAATCAAGGATAAGATAAGTGTACTGACCTGCTCGTAAATCTAAACTTATCAAAACTAATAAAACAACAACCTAACCAAGCCTCCATAAGCTCGGTAGGTACAAACAACACACAAGACCACCTACTCAGGCCCCCATAAGCCCGAAAGGTGCCAATCAACCTATATATCCATATCGATAGTCCCCTAGACTCGTAGGCAGTTACATATCCCTCTTAGGCATTAATATAGCCCCGTAGGCAGCACATGACTCTCTTAGGCATCAACATAGCTTATACACAACTCATAGCCCTCTTAGGCAACAACATGGTCTTGTAGGAAGCACATAGCCTTCTTAGGCGTCAAAATAGCCCTGTAGGCAACTCATAGCCCTTCTAGGCATCAATATAGCCCCGTAGGCAACTCATAGCCCTTTTAGGCATCCATATAGCCTTGTAGGCAGAACATAGCCCTTCTAGGCATAGATCACATTCCTGCAGTTAACCACATTAGCCCCAAGGGAAACAATAACAATCCAACGGCTAAAAGCGAGCAATTTAGTTATAAGCAACCTATACAGATAACCTCTAAGTCCTGTCCAACATAGGTACGCTACTACTGAATAAGAATCCCGATAAGAGAGGATTATATCCACTCGAGCAGCCAACAATGAACAATAATGGCTACAAGTATAACAAGGATAACAACTCTATTACATTGCTCCTAAGTTTTAAGGCAACATGCCGTAAGAAGAGAATAGCCTTAACATACCTTTTTCGCTGAATTCACGTGGCCTAACGACTTTTACTCATAAACCCCTCGATACTACAACAAGGTAGGATCATAATCAACACACAAAAATAAAAGATACCATGACAATATGATAAAAGATATGTATTTCCGTCGCAAATTGCTATTTGCTGCTTATAAAAGCTAAAGTCGATGAAAGAAGGGTCTTACCTCGATCTTAGATTCGTAATACGCCTCAAAACCTTCAAATATATTCAAACCCTTGCTGTCCCAACACTAAAGTGTGATATGCTACGCAATTGATAAAATAAATTATACCACGAGGATGAGTCCAACGCGTAGAACAACTTTCGTCAAGGACTTAAGTTGAGAAAATCTATACTTCACTTGATCCTAGAAATGGGTTTCTCTAATTTCTCTGTTTTTTAGCTTAAAAATGAAGAAAAAGGTCGAAGAAGAAGATATATGTAACATTCCACCGACCTAGGGACCCACCTCACGTGCCTGCTTGTGCAGTCCCACGAAAACGCAAATATCTCTCTATTTTGAAGTCGTATGAACAAACGGTTTGATGCGTTGGAAACTAGACTCGTAGACCTTCGATTTGATAGGTCGTGGGGATCATAACTCTTAATATATTGGGAGAAAACGTCCGAGACATTTGACCCAAATTTCAGACAAATCTTTAAAAAGGAATTTACGGTAACTTTCACCAACTTTTATTTTTCCACTTACCTAACTTCAAAACTTGAGATACAACACTTGAAAACTTAAAATATCACATAGTACATCATTATTAATTTATTACCCACCCTCCTGGTCTTTCCACGAAGTTACGAGTCAATCTATACGTTTTGGAAAGTCGGGGTGTTACATCTCCATCGATGAACCGTTATGCACATCCGTGGTTCCGACATCAGATACACAATTTTGGGTACTCTGTCCTACGGAGGGAACCCATGGACCGTCGTTCCATCAGCGGACCATCAGTACCTACAGTGGTTCGACAGTCAGTTATTGTCCAAGATTTTTTTATTTTTTGTTTTGATTCGTTTCTTGTTCTTAAATTCTTCCAAGTGTTTTATTTACTTGTTTTGGTACTAACAAAGCTTCCACAGGTACCATGGCCTCCAAGAAAGCTACGACCTACGCCGCAAATGTAAATTCAAAATTTGTTTCTCCTTCCTTAAGGTTGATCGATGAGGATACAAATGTGGAGTACGTTCCACCTCCCACCAGGACTTCCCCCCACTGCTTCACGCACTACACTGAACCGAGCCCAGTAGGTGAGCTTCGACGTGGTCACTACCCCCAGTCTGATTAGGGAGACACACCGATCAGATCACTGGCTGGCCCTGAGTCACCATCTGGCTTCAGCTCGAATGGCAGCACTGCCTCGTCTTCCGAGTATGATATCACAAGAGATACTTTAGTACCCCCTCATACTGAGCCACCAGTAGATTCTACGGAGCCTAATCGGTGGTGTGTGGACGGCTAATATCAGATCTACTCTGATGCTTGCATGTTGAATGAGCACGACAAGATGGCTAGGATAGTCACCGAGGAGCACCGGGTTCTCACAGGTAGCCTCCACACCGCTCTAGTCATTGAGGAGCTCTTTCGAAGGCATATGTGTGAGTGGATGGAACGGCCCCAGGCACGTACCCTGAAGAGATAGTCAAGGAGTTTTATTCTTCCTATGCCTCCACCGTTAGAGGGTCCTTCTCTAAGCAGTCGAAACCTGCAGCTCAGCCTCTACTTTAGGCTACACTAGTATGGGGATTCACTAAGGACATCTCCAAGAACACCCTCTGTAGGTTTATTTATGTACCAGACCATACTCTGACCATCAATACAGTAGAGTTAGACTATCACATAGGCATCATTCAGAGTGGGGCATTTCAGAGGAATACCGAGCAGAGAGAGTCACTTATTAGGTCGCTAGCACGACATCTTGCCACGGATGGATAGCGCACAGAGTGGGTCATTACTCCGAGCCTGGGCATTAGAAAGGCTACCCTAAATTTTGCTGCTAAATTTTTCTTGCTGCTGGTGCGAAACAAACTGTCCCTACTCAGGCGGACAATGTGGTCACATGGGACCATGCGGTGATGGTTGCATCTATGGTAGCGGGACTTGAGGTTGCTTTTGCCCGTATATTTTTTTTCGAGATCCATGAGAGGGCCTTGAAGGCCACCACCACCTTGCCTTTCCCCAGACTCATCTTCCAGCTATGCAGGATGCCTCCGTACCAATATGACATTGTGACCTATTGCTTCAGGCAACCAAGACTCTGGATATTAGGCTTATTAGGGATGATTCCAACCTAGTCGCACCGCGCAGAGAGTCACATATTGATGTACCCTCTCTAGGTGATGATCTTGTAGCCGATGTTGCACAGATGAAGGACGATGAATCCACCATTTCGGCCACTGCAATAAAATCTCAGGCTCTACCGTCTCCGATCGCAAGTCAGGTTCCTAGCTCCTCCCGAGCCACTCCCTCTTCAGGGTGTGTTGCCTTACCTCTAGCCCGAGTCCAGAAGCTAGAGGCGCATATGGATATTTTGCTTCAACATGTGAAACCTTGGATGCAACGTTTGATAGCAGAGTTCGAGGCGAGGATGGAGCATCGGATGGATCAGAAGGTCCAGGTTGTTCATAAGCGCCTGGATGCTTTTGAGGAGATTTTTTTGGAGAGGCCGTCCCTGACTGTTGATTTGACCACTTTCCAGCGGTTAGCTAGCCTCCGTGCTAATGTTACTGCACTTCTAGATACTGAGACAGAGTCTGCCCCTACGGCACCAGCTGATGAGGTGGTGTTGACAGCCCTGTTTGGCGATGCTATGCCGCCACCAGCTTCTTCTCGTGCTGCGGGGAAGCACCCCGCTTTGCTTGTACTTCTGATGATACTGAGGCTGAGAGATTAAGAAAGAAGGAGCCACAACAGACTGAGGTGGCTCGGAGGGCATCCATAGTTGATGAGTAGCTTAGACAACAACGAGCCAGAGAAATAAGTGTTAGCCCATCTGAAAGTGTGAGCACTACTGAGGGTGCGGTGAGAGTTGAAGTGAGCACTACTGCGAGTGCTGAGATAGTTAATGCGGGTTCTACTGATGGCGTACAGACTGTTGATCCAGCGAGATACGGGAAACTGGACCTACCCACTTCTTAAGAGGTCTTTGGCGTATCTGCGCCATAGGTTTGCTTCACCTTCACTCTATACTTCATATTTTTGCTTTCTATACATTGAGGGAAGTTGCACCTTATTTTGTTGGGGGTGGGGTAAATGGATTGTGAGTGATTGGGTGAAGTCTGAGTAACCCAACTCATAATCCTCTCTTGGGGTTTTCTTACATGTGTTCTTTTCCCCCAAGAGACTGTTTTAATTTCTGTTAAACCGGCATGTTTAGGAATGTATGTGTATAAGTAAGTAGAAAAATGAAAGCATCATGGCATAATAAAAAGTATGAGAAAAATGATCCATGTCCAAAAAAATTATGAAATGTGCTAGATCTTTAGGGTTGGTAAGTTGAATGTGTTGGATCTCAATGTGACATGATAAAACACCGATTTGAACGCATGACTTAAGCTAAAACTTGAACTGGGTAATCTGATAATCTGATAATGAAATAATGTGCAAAGAGTGTGTGAGAAAAGTTGAATGTTCAGACAGTATGTGCCATTTTAGAACTTGCGGTCCTGCTAAGATAATCTAGGCTAGAAGTTGGGAAGTGATCATAGGCCCTTGTTCGAATTAAGTCCAGTAAAGTCTGAAATGATCCAACCAAATGAAATCAATGTTCCCTTTGATCCAAATATTTGAGCCTAAGATAGACTACTTCTTTCAATTCACCTAATCTCTCCTTCCCTAAAATAATTATTTTGGCCCCGGTCCCTCCTTGGACATGTGCACCTTGACTTAGGCCAAAAGCCTAAGTCGAGGGTGGCAAATGCAAAAAAAAGTTACCTTTATCTTGGCCCTGGTCCGACATCGAATATTGTGCACCTCAACTAATGCAAAGTCCATAAGTTGAGGGTGACTGTGAAAGAGGAAACCAAAAGAAAAAAGGGTATGAAAAGAATATGTGTTGAAGAGAAAAAAAAGAAAAGATAGAAGAGGATGTGACTTTGTGCAAAAGAAGCAAAAAGATGATAAACAAAAGTGCTGAAAGAAATATAAAGTGAAATAAAAGAAGAAAGTGCAAAAATAAGAGCCGCAAAGTCAAAAGTCACATCTGTGTTGAAAAGAGTCAAGGGAAAGAAAGTAAAATGAAAGGATGTCAAAAATAGGTTGAGAAAAGAGGTAAAAAGTCAATGTAATGTCAAGGAGGGCAGAAAGTCACTAAAAAGTACCCAAATATACCACACTTGACCCTGAGCCTACGTTACAAGCTAAGAAAGTCTTATAGTGATCCTAGCAACTAGTTTGGAGAGTTTAAGCAGTGAAAATAAGGGCAAGCCTATGGTATTGAGCACTAACTGTACTTGAAGTCACTTCTGAGCACGAGTGTTGAATGAATCCTAAAACTCTAAATTCATATCTACTGTGTGAAAAGGATTTCATTTAAAGTAAAGGCACTAGTTACATTGTCGGAAAGTTGGTACCTTAGTGATTGTGAAAAGTGTATGTTGTGGTGTCTATTGGTCGATCTTTATCATATCTTGATACGCATGAGTTAGCTTGTTGAGTCTAATAGAAAATATTTGCACTAAGAAGATGGAATGGGTTGAAATGGCCATGTGATTGCTGAGTTTGTATGTCTTCTTCTACACAAGTATCGTTTAGAGTGTTAGTGTGTCGCTTGAGGACAACCAACAAGTTTATGTTGAGGGTGTTGATATACCGTGAGCTTACGGTATTTTTGATACATTTCAGTTAAGAGTTGTGTGTGTCTAGGGCTATTTGGTATTAGAAATAATGTTTTATGTGTATGTTTGCAGAAAATAGTCTTGGACGCGGTTGAGTAACATGGCAACTAAAGATATGCTGAAGTAGCCACCCACGGAGTGACCTACAGACCGTAGGTCCTCTGACGGTCTGTCGATGGGTAGGTGTAGATATGAGCATCAGGGAATTCTGACCAACTGTGGAACTACGAAGTGATCCACAGACCGTAGGTCAACTTACGGGCCATCCTGCACATCCGTCAAATGTATTAAGAGAGTTGAAGTTCCAGTACCTGATGAAAATCCTAAGTGTGGAACCACAAAAGAGAACCCACGGACCGTAGGTCAACCAATGGTATGTCCTGCACGTTCGTCGTTGCTGATATGAGTGTGAAGGTTCCAGCCTCTGTGGAAAAAGTTCTAAGTTCTGACCAACGGAGGGGACCTACGGACTGTAGGTCGACCTACGTTCCGTAGGTCGAGTCGTCGATCAAAGCCGCATCCCAGAAGTTTATTTCCTTATTTTGTTTCCTTTTTGTTTAGGACATATTTTTCTATAAATATGGTATGTAAACCTCATTTTTGGGAGTTAGACATTATTGTTTACTTTTAGTTCTTGGTATTTTCTTTGGGGAATTAACTTGCAAACTTTGGCAATTTGATTTTCGGATTTCGGTTTATAAGATTTTCACTTTGAAATTCAATTGGAGATTTCGGGTTTCTTCTACTCTAATCGTAAGTTCATGAATTCTTTTTACCCAATTATGAATTGTGTGCTTTCAAGCATGAGTAGCTAAATCTACAATTAGTGTTGTGGGAACCATGAATAATTAACAAAGTATGAATAATAACTAAGTAATTCTTGAATAGTGTTTATGCATGTATTGTTAATTCTTTCGCTTATAAGTCTTTTTAATGGTGCGCAATGTTAGAACTCGCCTCGTTGCTACTTGCCGGACCAAGGAGGTAGTTAATGAGAAAAAAATTAAGAATAGAGATTTAGTGGATGCTATCTAATAGTCTAATTTCAGTTGGTGCGAGGGTGAAAACTAAGCCATATATTGATGTAATGTCTAATCTGAGGTAAAGATAAGGGTTAGTAAAATATACACTCGTAGTCGGACCAAGGTGCGTCGTGAAATTCCCTATTAGAAGGACCAATCATCTAGGAATACCTATCTTACCAAATTTGTATGTAAGACACTAGGAAATGATTACTATTATTAGGATTACCGCGGTAAAAGCTTATGGAGAACACATACACTCTAGTTTCTCTCTCATATTGATAACTTAAAGTTTGAATCTTGCTCACTTGTTACTTAAACAACACTCGGTTAGTTGCTTACAAATCCTCCCCTTTTAATTACTTGTTTCAGAAGTAGTTTGGCTAAACGGATATAATATTGAGTTAAGTTTAAGTCTGAACCATATTCCTCGTGGGATCGACCCCAACCTACAAGTTGGGTTCTTTATTTGACGACGACCGCTTATACTTTTTTAGGGAAGTGTAATTTGAGCGTATCATTCCATGCATAGAATTAAAATTATGAATATTTCATTTTATGAAGAACCAAGCTTATAGTCCCTTTTAAAAATGTTTCCTGGTCTTTTAAACGTGTTTCAAAACAAGTAATTTGTTAAAAAATTGAGAAAATATTTTTAAAAAACTCGTTGGTGCATGAAATTTTTTGAAAGAAATGTTAAAAAAACTATAATAAGGTGAGATAAAATATAGGAGTTAAGGTTATTCTTTTCCTTAATCGCTCCAGCCTATTTTTGAACCCCTTGGATGAAAATGTAAACTCCTGAACTACTTTTGTTCTCTATTTTATAGTTGTGTTTCACTTTGATCGGGAGTAAGCAAGAGAAACTAAAAGAACGTAGAAACAAAAAAAAGGGTTTAAAGAGGAAATCAAATTTCTATCTTCAGAAAAACATCTACTACAAATTGACACTTAGTTTGTGAATCAATTACCTTGTTTCCTTGAAATTCAAGTTTGGCTTGGTGCAATTCTTCAAAAAAGATTTTGTTGATCTTCCGATGTTGATAACAGGTACACAAATTATGATCCTATTACGAAAGTTTTACATTGGTATCAGAGGATGGTTAATTGCACATTTTTTTAAATAAGTGTCTCATTCTTGAATTTTTGAAACTATCGAAAAAAAATCTAAATAAGTTTGATCAACCCTTTATATTGATGGTTGTAGATTGCACAGATTTATTCAATTCTCACATGTTAGAGATAACTTTGATACTGAGTATGTGTTTGTTATTTTTTTTTCTCGCTTCTCTATTTTTTGGGTGAAGAATAAGTGTTCTGATAAAAAATGGTTAGTAGAATGAAAATGAGTAGTATGCTATTAAATAAAAAGATTCTCTTTTTTTTCTTTGTAAGAAAAATCGTGTATAATTAATGGGCCAATTGATTGAATTCTGCCAATTTTTTTTTTCAAAGTAGCATCAAAGTAATGTTATTTTTTTCCGAGTAAATAAAAAAAGTAAAAGAGGGACAGAAACGTGTGCCCAACAAAGGTGGGCACTTTATATTTTTTTTGTCCTTGTTCTGTTAAGTATTAAGAAGAAAAAATAAAAATAAAAATAGCCCCTCTATATTTTTTAATAAAGTGTTATCCTATTTTATTTTAATAAAGTACTTGTACCTTTTCCTTAAGAATCATGAAGTACTGTTATGTTTTATGGAAAATAGACAATGAATGTGTAGTACTTCTTTATATTAATAAAGTACTTAATTTATTTAATTTAATATAGGTTATTCACGTGGTTAAATCTGATTGTGGTTGACTTTGAGATTTAATTTTTTTAATAGTCATATGTTGATGATTTGTATATATGCATTATGGTGTATTTAAATAATTTATGATCTGAAATTTTTTGTTTAGTCCTTATGTTCCTTAAACATATTTTTTTATTCTACAAATGAAAGTGACATATATTGTCACATTGAATGGTTCAATCATTCTTATTGTTTCCTTTTTCCTATTTCAGACATAGTTGGACATGAATAAACTCAAATTATTCCAAGTGGGATTTCACGAAGTCGAGCGAAGGGACAATGTAGAAGAGCATATCGATGTAGAACATATTTCCGAGGGCGTGAAATCGTACAAATTAATATTTCAAGGGAAACACAAAATCTGTTAAGGAATCAAAGAGTTATTTGAACGAAAGGAGAAAAGGATTTTAAAGAGTTTATGTCTTTGAAGATGTCCCCTAATATTTCAGTGTGAGATTTTATTCACCTTTTTGAATTAAAATGGGTTGAACTGACTGATTTTATAATTTGTTGAAATTTTGGATTGGAGAACGCTTCCCATGAACCTTGGAGTAGTAGATTGACTGATGTTTATCATGACATTTGGCCCAATCAGCTTTTTAAGGTGTATGTTTGTTGCCTTGAAGACTTGTGGGAGGATTTTAGTCTTTAAAAAGACTAGTAATTTGTTATTGCTTATTTGCTTTTCAATATATGAATTATGTAGTTTTTAAAAAAAATCTAAGTTATTAAACTTAAAAAAATTCTTGTTATTAAAGTCTTCAATATATTCGTAGATGATGATTGGAGCTTACGTGTCTTTTCAATTTTACATTAAATATGAAACCTTAATGAGAATTGATTTGCTTGAATATGTATATCACATGCATAATTGATTAAAAATTCTTGTCTTATTATATCTCATAACAGAAATGACACCAAAAAGTATCATTGCTGACTCAAACAAAGGTGAAAAACTTAACGATGACAATTACGACATCTGAATCGTAAAATATGGTAGGTACTAGAAGATAAAAATGCTCTAGAAGGTATAAATTATGTTTTGGATCAACAAAAAGAGGGTAACTCTACACAACATAGAAGGGATCTTGAAGCTTACAAAACTTGGAAAAAAGCTAATTCCACTACCCGTAGAATAATAGTTAGTTATGTGGTTGAGCTCATACATGAATGTGAGGAATTTTCTGCTGCTCATGCTATGTGGGCACATCTGCAGGAAACATATGGGCGTACATCTGTAACCTACCTCCAACAGTTGACTATCAAATTTGGCACTTACAAAAAACGTCATGATCAAAATATCAAACAACACCTTATGGTGATGTCAAACATGATAGTTCAACTCAATAGTACTAGCCATGTTCTTTCAAATGAGCAACAAGTTCAGGCAATGATTCGGTCTCTTGCCAATAATTGAGAACATTTGAAGGTTAAGTTGACCAATAATGATAGCATCAAAACTTTTTCTGATGTTGCCCGACATGTTGAACTTGAAGATGAACGGTTTGGTGCTGTTAAAGCTGCTTCTAATGCTTTGTGGCAGAGTCAAGTGTTATAAAATCTTCAGGCTTCAACGTAAGAAGAAAAGAAAAAGAATTGGAAAAGACAAAAAGACTGAATACGGGCCCTCTAAGAAAAAGAATAAGCCAAATTCAAGAAAGGAAAATGATTTTTCAAGAAGAGAAACAAGAGAAATATGAAGTGCTACAATTGCCAAGTACTGGACATTTTGCTCGTGAATGCACCGAGCCAAAAAATGTAGCATTTCTAAACGCATCTCTAAGTGATACATATATTTCTAACACTTCTTTACTAACTGAACATTATCCTATGTGGATTGTGGACTCAGGATCCACCGACCACGTAAGTCGAGACAGAGAAGCATTTGTGGAGTTTTATCGAGTTTCATCTAAATCAAGGTTGATCTACGGAGGAAATAATGCTAATATGGAAGTCAAAGGTATAGTCACTAGCAAAGTGGACTTGCGTGATGGTCGTTCCTTGATGTTGCATGACGTCCTATATGCTCTAGAGATTTGATGAAACTTAGTATATGTGTATGATCTTTTAGACGTTGGTTTTGATTTATTTTTTAGTCGTAATGGTGTTAGAATAACTCTAGATAATGTTTTATATAGTTTTGGACTTCGTTAGATCGTTTTATCATTTTAGATTGTAATCCTTCAACTTATGACTATTAGGTTGACCGTTGTGTAATGACATATTATTCAAGTAACAATGATATTGATGTTATTACATGGCATACAAGATTATGTCACATACGGCAAGATCAAATGAAAAGATTGACAAAGGAATGACATTTAGGTTCTTTCACCAAAATTAATATGTCAACTTGTGAAAATTGTCTTGCCAAAAAAATTACGCGTAAACCAATTGGAAAGACTAAAAGAGATAAGTTCCAACTTCAATTAATTTATTCTGATATTTGTGGGCCAATGAATGTGAGGGCAAGGTCTGGTGGTACATACTTCATTATATTTATTAATGATTTCACGTGATTTGGTTATGTCTATTTGATTTCTCATAAATCTGAAGCACTTGAGTGCTATAAAAGATATATGAATGAAATTGAAAATCAATTAGATAAAAGCATAAAGGATTTAAGAATTGATCGAGGGTGTGAATATTTACTAAAACAATTTGAAGAATTATGTACTAAAAAGGTATTATGAGATAGTTAACTACTCCTTATACACCTCAAGAAAATTGTGTAGCTGAAAGAAGGAATATAACCTTATTGAACATGACTAGGTCGATGATGGCGCGAACAAATATATCCATCTCTTTATGGGGAAATGCATTATTGATTGCAACTTACATATTGAATAAGGTGCCTGCTAAATTAGTGTCATCGACTCTTTATGAACTTTGAACTGGTCATCAAACAAATCTAAATGATCTACGACCTTGGGGTTGTGCTGCAGATATTAAAGATCATTTTGGTGATTTTGGTAAACTAAGTCCGAAAGGAAAGAAATGTATCTTTATAATATACTCAAAACACTCCAAAGAGTATGTGTTAATTCAAAATTCGGAGGATGGAAGTATTACTGAAATTGTATCACGAGATATCAGATTTTTGAAAAATAATTTTTCCAAAAGGGATGAAATTGATGAAGGTGAGCTTTTATACGAAATGTTGAATTCATAAGATCAAGTAATGTCTTCAGGCATACTTGATAACTCAATGGATCAAGAAATAATTCTGGATCGAAGTGGGAGTTATGAATCAAAAAGTCCTATAGATGAATTTGAACTTCAATTATGTAAGAGGGCAAGAAAAGGTTTACCTAAACAATTTTATGAAATTGAGGATTATATTTTGTTGGTATTTTGTACAGAATTGGATGAACCTACTTCTGTATCTGAGGCTTTATCGAGCCCTAAATAGAATGAATGATTAAAGAGACGAAAGAAGAATTAGAGTCCATGAAAATCAATAAAGTATGGGATCTAGTTGACCTTTCTAAGGAACGTAAAGCTATTGAGAATAAATGGATTCTCAAAGTTAAGCAAAAATTGGATGGGTCAATAGAAAGATATAAAACACGAATGGTGGCAAAAGGTTTTACTCAAGAAGTTAGAATAGACTATGAGGAAACTTTTTCACCAATTGTGAAGTTTACCTCCATACAATTACTTTTAGCTATTGTTGCGCGTTTAGATCTAGAATTACATCAAATAGATGTGAAGACCACTTTTCTCAATGAATAATTAAATGAGGAAATCCACATAGAACAACCAGTAAGTTTCATTGTCAAAGGCGAAGAACAGAAAGTTTGTAAATTGAAAAGATCAATTTATGGCCTAAAGCAATTTTTAAGGAAGTGGTACCTAAGATTTCGTAAGGAGATGATGTCATTTGATTTGACCATGATCGATGAAGATGACTGCATCTATATGAAAAATTCCAATGGAAATTTTGTAATTCTTTCTCTTTACGTAGATGATATTTTATTAGCTGGAAATAATTTGAAGTATGTGAAAATTTTCAAGTTATGACTTTCAAAACCATTTGGTATGAAAGATATGGGTGAAGCATATTGGGTGTTAAGATCTAAAGAGACCATTCCAAGAATTTTTTTATTTCATCTTAGGAAACTTACATAAAGCAAATATTGAATGCTTTCGAATGAATAGTTGCAAATCCATGGATACTCCTGTTGTAATGGGTGAAAATTTCAGCCTTTAAATGTGTCCTAAAACTAAAAAAGAAAATGAAAACATGTCTCGAGTTCCATAGTCTAGTGCTGATTCAGTTTGATGTAGGCTATGATGTGTAGTCGCTCATACATTTGTTATGTCGTAAGTTTGGTTAGTAGGTATCAATCCAATCCTAGAAGAGATCATTGGAAAACAGTAAAAAGAATATTTCGATACCTGAAGGAAACATATGATCATTCACTATGTTACAGTGGATCTGATTTATTTATAAGAGGTTATACATATGCTGATTGGGCTGGTGACCGGAATGATAAAAAATCAACATCCGGCTATGGTTTCTTACTTAATGGTGGGGCTATTTTATGAAAAAGTAGAAACAAACTTGCACTACTCTCTCAACCATGGAATCTTAATTCGTGGCTTGTGCATCTGCAGTACAAGAAGTTGTTTGGTTAAAGAAATTCTTTGAGCATTTGAATATTGCAATAAATTCTAAGGGTCCCATGATTCTATATTGTGATAGTCAAGCAGTTGGCACATACACGAAGGATCCTAAGTATCATAGCAAGACCAAACACATTGACATCAAGTATAACTTTGTGAGAGATATCGTAGCAAGTAGTGAAATAAATTTGCAAGATGATGAGTCCACGATTTGGACTCATTTAAGGCTTTATTTGATAGATTTAGTATCCTCAAATGCATATTTTGTGCCAATAACTGATGTAAAATCCTTGATTTCCAGGTATTTGGATTGAGGAACAAAGAATGGACACTAATGGGCAAAAATGAAAAAGGCAGCTGAAGGAACGAAGAAAACAAGTACTGTTGATCGCCTAATCCATTGGGCGAGTCGCCGAATGACAATTATCTCACCTAAAGTTCCAGTGTGCCAAGCTCTGAAGGATAAAATTAAGTCGGCGATAGAAAAGAGAAGTCGGAGTGTCATTGAGTGGTTCCACGATGCAGTGTTGGATCACCCAAAGTTACAAAACTTAAGGATGTTGAAGGCCAAAGCAAAAAGGCGATGGAACTGACCAAAGGGCGGATCACCGAGCTGATCGGCGATCCCGACTTACTGCGCCGAATGGTTCTTCGCAGCATATTTTTGGCGACTATAAATACGTTTTTGAACATTTTAGTTCAGGATCAGTGATCATTTTAGAGTTTTCATAATATAGAATATCAGTGTTTGAGTTGGAACTCTGAGTTTTCAGACAAACTTTTCCTTAGCTTTGAAGTTTTCCATTTTTGAGAAATTGGAAGTGGGTCTTTGAGATTCTTCAACTTGGATCATTGTAAAGACGAAATTAATCTTACCCAGTTGCTGGAAACACAATTTGGTAGCGATTTCTATCTTTTTATGATGTCTAGCTAAAATCCCAATTTTTGGGGTGTGATTATGTGATTATGGGTTGATTTAGCTTATGGGTATTGCTAATTGATAGTTTAAATGTTGTTTAGAAGTGATTTCAATCAGTAATTATTTTTTAATTTAAAGGGTTATAGTTGCAAATGCAACTCTACCTTCGTGTTTTTGGCTTGCTCGAGAGAGAGGTTTTAAAACCAAGATTACTGAATTGATGGTCTGTGGGTATTGGGTTGTCATGGGTTCAGCTCCAGAGAGTGAATCCTAAATTCTTTTCCACACATTCAGCTCAAGAGAATGAATGGACTAAAGCGTAGGCTGTTCTTATTTGCGGCTTGTTGGTGTTCGAGAGAAACCAACTTGATTCGGGGTAAATTGTTCGAGAGAAAGTTTATCCCCACTAAAGTCTAGTTTATTCACTGCTTTACAGCTATTTACTAACAATTGCAATTACCTATTTGTCTACCTTAGCCTATAATCCAATCACATCTCAAGAACCCGTCTCATTACTTGTTAATTCGTGTTATTTGCTATTGTTGTAGCTGATAATTACAATCAAACCCCCATGTTATTTGACACTTGTGTCACCCTTTAATTTGAATTATGCTTTTATTCGTAAATATCTACTCCTATTATTGACTTGAACATATTCGTACTTTGCTATTGAATCTTAAATACATACCACTCCCTGTGAGATTCGACCCCAACTCATTTAGTTGGGTTATATTACTAACTAACGATAGTTGACGTTTAGAATTGGATGAATTTTCTTTGATAGAGTTATTCAATCAAAATGGCGCCGCTACCGGGGAGTGGTGTTGGTTAAGATTCTTTAGTTAAGTTGAATTTTGTTCTTGTTAGTCATAGTTGAATCTACTTACTTTCAGTTTTGGTTTTCATGTTGCTTGTTGAGCAGAGAAATTGAGCTTATCTGGTAGCAATAGTGACCAAATGGATCACCCTCCCTTGAGATTGATGAGTCTAAGGGAAGACATACTAATCTTCAAGCAATTGGAGGGTGAGACCATTTATGAGTTGTGGCAAAGTTTTAAGGACCTCTTGCAGCAGTGCCTAACTCATGGACTTTCAGAAAAGATGCTTTTGGAATGCTTCTATAGAGGTCTTGGTCTCGGAAATAGAAGTGCAGCTGATCAACTCTTTTCGGGTTGTTTGACACAACAACCCTATGAAACAGTAGCCCGACTCCCTGATGGCATGATTAAGACCAACAAAGAGACAGAGAAAGACCAAGAGAGGGACCAGAAAATGGCCAAGATCATGACACAACTTGACATTTTGTCCAAAAATGTTATGGGAGTTGGTGCTCGAAGTGTCAATGTCATGGGTGTCGGGTGTGTTAATCCTAATGAGGCCAAGTTTGAGGCTTTGTACAACGAAGAGGTGAATTTCCTAGCCAACCAAGGTGGTGGTTATCGTTTAAACTACCCGAGGCAGGGTGGTAACCAAGGTTGTAACATGGATAAAGGTTGGAAGGATCGTGATCGAGAGTGGAGGGATCGAAATTCCAATTGGAAGGATGGGGAGAAGGATAGGTATGTGCCTCCCCACGAGCGTCAGAAACAAAGGATTTGGAAGGTGGTCGGTCGGAGGATATGCTTTCTCGTATCCTCAACAAAGTTGAGGGGTCAGACAAGATTTTGAAGGAAATGAAAGAAGATGTGTCGACCCTCAGCTAGACGGTTACCTCCCATTCAATATCGATCAAACAGTTGGAGACCCAAATGGGTCATATCTCGTCTCATTTAAACCCGAGATAGGAAAGGGGGTTTCCTAGTGATACTATGGCGAACCCCAAGAATGAGGTTTGAGTGTGGACTTGCGTCGTGCCGCGACGTTAATTAAGGTGCTGCTTGGGAGGTGACCCAAGTTTTATTTGCTTTCTTTTTAAGTTTGAAATAATGGTGTGTTGATTGTTCAGGTCAAAGTGTGGAAGGTGTTCGAAAAATGCAGGTTGGCGAGCTACAAGTCCATTCGGTGACTCGCCGAAGAGGTCGGCGAGCCTGACTTGGATCGCCGTTGGACTCAAGAGATTTTTAAATTCGAGTCTGTAAAACTCGGTGAGCCTAGGAGCTGATTGGTGAATCCCCGATAGGGTCAGCAATTACGACTTTGTCCACCGTTTGGACCTCCAGATCCTGTAAAACTTGGTGATGTAAGTGCCCACTCGGCGTGTCGCTGAGTGGGTCAGCAAGCAAAACTTATGTTGTCGAATGGGCGAGAACTGAACGGTTTTTTAAAGGCTAAAGGCTTAAACTTCCAAACTCTTTCACTTTCCTCACTTTTGAACTTCCCAAACTCATACCTACACAATATTTTCCATATTTCTTGCATATTTATTGCATTTTAGTCGTCGGATTTGTGTTTGGAGTAGGATTTCTTTGCCACCTAGCAATTCAAAGTATCTATTCGGCTTCTAAGTTTGGTTTTCTGAACCTCAAATCTTTATTTAGCGATTTTGACTCATTTGCAATATATTTTTCTTAGTGTTGTGTGTTGAGCCTCTCTGATCATAATCGTATATGTGTGTTCCTATTTTAATTGAAATATCATTCCCGTAATGCTTATATTGTTGCCCTTTTCTACGCCCCTTATACCTAAAATGCACTATAACTTTCGGCGGGCTATTCCTTGCTCGCCAAAAGTGCGTCCCCATCACCGACATGCCATTTGTCTGAGAAACTTTTGAGCCAATCCTTTCGGTGAGCTCGATCTGGCTCGCCAAAGAGATTCGGCGAGTCTATTTGCAACTACTTTTCTATGCTTTTTCTTGAATTGCTTCTAACTCTTTTTGATGCATTTGCAGATATGGCTAGACCTAAAGTAGCTGGTAGAGACATGCCACCCCGCAAGAGGGCCAAAAGAATAAAAATAAATGAGGATGCAGCTGCATCCAAGGCCAAGGCCACCAAACTTCCCACAATTGGTGGGAAAAAAAGGGCAAAGGGAAAACACCTGCATCACCGGAGGCCAGCTCCGATAGTGACGGTATCTACGTTGCTCACCTCACCACTTATGAGAGTGAGGGTGAGAACCAGGAGCATCAGGCTGCAATTTCTGAGCCTGAGGAGGATGAGTCACGAGCAACACAGAGGACAGAGCTGCGATCCAAAAGGATGAATGATCCGTCTAGGATCAAGACTCGCCAGTCTACCACTACTACTCCTCCTGCTTGAGCACATGCTATGGTCCTAGCACCACCGGTATAGGGTCCTCTTCCCAAGTCTATGAACAGACTGAAAACTGAGGGGTTAAGGAAAATCATTAAAGAAAAGAGGTTATCCACTGATGGGGTTATTGGCAGGTACCCGGAGATAATGAGTTGCCTAAAGTCGCACAACTTCCAACTCTTCACCAAAATTTGTACGATGTTTTAATGATTAAAAGAATGAGACACAAGCATCAATATAAGGTGAGACATTCTATCACACATTTCATACAACATGTGTTAAGCGATCAATGGGTTAATGAAAGAATGGTTCCCTGCTTCTTCATTGTATGATACCCGGAAAAGTTAAATTAACTTTTCATTAGAATACCCTTTGACCTTTTACTGTTTCTTGAAGTTTTGATCTGTGTTACTACTTTAGCATGTTACTAACAGGCACGAGTGATTTTGCAATGCAATGCATGTCTAGGAAAGTAGTTGATATAGAACAAATATATTCGAGTAGAAAGGGAAGATGATTAAAATGAACAATTTAACTTGTATACACAAGCCAGCCATTACACTCGAGTGTAGGTATGCATATAAACTTAAAAATGAACTCGAGTTCACCTCTTTAAGAGGTTGAGAGATCAAATAAGGAACTATTAAAGTAGTTAATCAAGTCCGGGGTAGTGTGAGTAATGGTATCCTCATATTAGTAGTGAATTCTTTCCACATGTGATTTAATTCCTATGTAGAGGTAGTAAAACCCTATGGGCTCTTGATGTTGAAAAGTCGCACGAGCTATTTGTCATATGATTTATGTGTCTAGTTGATGTTGAATTTACTTGGGTCTTGTCCACCATGTGAGAAGTAGGAGATCTAAGTTTTGGGTCATGTGCCGCCCATATGGATCCGATCCGACTTGAACCAACCCAACCCGATAAAGTTTCTGAAATAAAGATAAATATAATTTTGAAACATAAGTGGGAACGGTTATGGGGTAACTGCTGAACCACTCCCTATTTCAAAGTTTTATTTCACTTTGATCGGGAGTAAGAAAAAGAAACAGAAAGAATGCAGAAACAAAAAAAAGGATTGAAAGAGGAAATCAAATTTCTATCTTCAGAAAAACTTCTACTACAATTTGACACTTAGTTTGTGAATCAATTACCTTGTTTCCTTGAGATTCAAGTTTGGCTTGGAGCAATTCTTCAAAAAGGATTTCATTGATCTCTGCTGTTGATAACAGGTAGACAAATCTCGTTCCAATCATGAAAGTTTTACAGAAAATTCCGCATCTGCCACTGATTATTCCTATTATTTATTATTTCTTAAATGGAAAAAGGATAAATATACCCCTGAACTATCATAAATGGTATCTAAATACCCTTTGTTATACTTTTAGAACTCTGATGCCCCTACCGTCTAATTTTTAGAGTGTGTAAGCCCTTCAGACTAACGGAGGGACACGTGTCACAATCTTAACAACCTATCTAAAATTTATCTAATTTTTATTTCCAATTAAAAAAATTGACCCGGATAATTAAAAATCCACCCAAATAATTTAAGACCCACACCCAAATAAATCTCATTTTTCCTTTCTTCTCTAGTTCCACAACCAAACATCCTAAGAACAGTTACACAACACCACTGCAACGGCTTCATCTTCTCTGGCAAAGCTCCACATACAAAATCACCTCTAACTGATATCGAACCCAACTTGCCTCGCTCCAGCGAAATCAATGAGGTAGTGATCCTTCATTCACCATGAAACCTGACCACCACTCGCCCATCTCTCCCTCACCATTGCTCCAACAGCTCCGGCGAACCAAACCAGCGACCTTCGAATGGATTTATAGTCACAAAACTCAATAACTTTTTTAGATGGCTGAAACTTTGAAAAATGAAGATTGTAGGGCTGAATGCCAAGAAAATAGATCTGTGAAAATCGAAAATCAACAATACATTCAACAATCACACTACAATGAGAAATATAAAATAAAATCAGTCATAAATCAGACAAGAAAAATATGGGAGGATAAGGAAAAAACATACCTCTTGTTTATAGAGCTTCAACAATGGAGGTCAAGAAGATTCTCTGTAACCCATAGCTAATATGTGGCATGGGAATGTTCATACATTCCAAAATGTACCACAAAAAGATTTATGGGCAATCAAGAAGAAAAATTATGGAAAATTGCCTCAATACAGGAAAAAACCAAACTCAATTTCATCAACTGAAAACCCCCCCAAGTTCTACCTATCATTGAATGAGTTTCCAACTTTGTTCTGTTTTAAAAAAAAAATAGTGAATCTTACTAAAAGTTGTGTTGATGAGAATAATCTTAAATTGGAGTAAGAAAATAACTAAAATGCAAAGAAAATCTCTAATGGATTCTTTCTTAGAAAGGAAAAGATTTGAGAAGATGGTCTATTGGGGTTTTGGTTATAATTTCGGTGCAGGTCTTAAATTATTTGGGTGGGTTTTTAATTATCCAGGTCAATTTTTTAATTGGAAATAAAAATCAAATAAATTTTGGATAGGTTGTTAAGATCGTGACACGTGTCCCTCCGTTCGTTCAAAGGGTATACACGCTCCAAAAGTTAGACGGTAGGGGCATCCGAGTTCTAAAAGTATAACGGAGGATATTTAGATACCATTTACGATAGTTCGAGGGTATATTTGTCCTTTTTTCCTTTCTTAAAATATGTGTAAAGTCAATAATGAAAAGCTATAATTGGATAGATGATATATCAATTAATTAAACCTCACTTTATTTGCTAGTTTACTCATAAAAGAGACTTTACAACATCATCCATTAACGACATTGCTTCCGCTAGATCCTTCCTATTCTTATATATCTATGAGTACGTAATTTTAAAATATTATATAATTTATTATATAAAGTTAAAATAGACAAAACACATGTGTTGGAAATCTTATGAAAATACTTTATTATGACTTTTGAGTAAATTCCCATAGCGTAAGGCGTGTCAGTGACTCTTTTTTAATTATAAATGTTGCATGTAATCTCTCTTGACTCTTTTTTCTCCGTTTAGTATGTTTGAATGATATAAGAGTATAATATTGTTTTATCATATAGTTCTTTTAATGTTAATTAGGTTGGATTGTCAAAGGAAGAGGTATACGATGGCTGCAAGTCTGCAACTCAGGCCTTAAAGGTACATAAGGCAACATAGATCTAATGTATATATCCAAACGCAAGCTTACAACAAAGAGTGATCACATCTCTCTCTCTCTCTATATATATATGTTTATTATTTCTTTTGGTAAGTAATATTTTATTTATCAAAGTGAGCATTACAAATCATCAAAAAAAAAACTTGCGTGCTCGGACAAGCATCCCCAAGCTCTGCTTCGCATCACAGTCTAACAACTATCATTTCGTTCTAACATTGATTCTAGGGATATATATATATTAGGTTGTTGCATCATACTTCCTAACTTGACTTGCTGAGATTCTCTTATGTGCTCATGTTAGCGAAAACGCGGAAATAAAGAGCAAGGAAGAACAACAATATTTAACGTGGTTTGGATCAAAATGATCCTACATCAACCAGAAAACAACTGCACCAATATTTATTTCACTCCAAAAGAGTACAAATGAAATACTACAAGAGAGAGAAGATCAAATGCCTTAGAAGGTGAGAAGGCAAGTTAGAGAACGTCATGAAAATGAATTAAGAGCTACCTATTTATAGGAATGAATTCTTCCTATTGATGTCATCCATAACATCACTATATGTCAAAAATGTCGAGCCTAAACATTTGAAACCATTTTATGTTTTACCTAAATTTCACCTACCAAGATACTATCTTGACCTTTTATTTTGTACTAATTATCTTCCTACCAAATCTTCATATTAATTTATTTTCCATTGGCTTTGATTCTACAAGGACCAAATCAATTCTTTCAATCTCCACCTTGGTTTGCGTTCCGAGCATGCGTATAACCAACTCCGGCCAAAACTTCTAAGCTTACAAGGCAATGCCGTTGTAAGAAACAAGAAGAATCAAACTTTTGTTGAACATACTAGCTCCACCTAGCAGTTGTTCTCTCAGAGTTGCATCAATTGATGCATACTCCCGCCAAGTCCTTGTAGTGTGAAAATTTGGCAAGCGGGACTATCTTGGTCAACATGTTTGCATCGTTATTGTCTGTGACAACCTTCTCAACCTTGATAGCTCCCTCTTCAACGACATCTCGAATGAAATGGAATCTGACATCAATGTGTTTGGTGCGCTTATGAAATCTTTGATTTTTAATCAAATGAATAGCACTTTGACTATCCACATCTTAGAATTGATTCCAGCTAAACCAAACTCAATTCTGCCACCACACCTTTCAACCATCTAGCTTCTTTTATTGCCTCTATTGCTGCCATATATTCTGCCTCTGTTGTAGACAAAGCGACAATCGACTGTAAAATCGATTTCCAACTAGCGGTACTACCAATGAGAGTAATGATGTATCCAATTGTGGACCTCCTTCTCTCAAGATCCCCTGCATAGTCAGAATCTACATAACCGAGAATTCAAATACCTTCACTTTTCCGAAAGGTTAGGCTAACATCAGGAGCTCCTTTGAGATATCTCAATATCCACTTAATAACTTCCTAATGTCTTTTCATGGATATGTCATATACCTGCTTACCACACTTACAAATTGAGCAATATATGGATGTGTGCACACCATAGCATACATAATGCTGCCAAATGCGCTCGCATAAGGAACATTTGACATATGCTCCACCTCATCCATAGACTGAGGCATTTGTAACTTTGAAAGTTTGAAATGAGAAGCTAACGGTGTACTTAAAGGCTTGCTCATATGCATATTGAATTTCTCAAGAACCTTTTCGATGTACTTCTTCTGAGAAAGATGTACAACACCATCTTGTCTTGAAATCTCCATTCCAAGGATTTTCTCTGCAACTCCCAAATCTTTCGTGTCAAATTACTTGCTCAACAGTTTCTTTAAAATATTTATCTCTATGATGTTGTTAGCAGCAATAAGCATATCATCAACATACAGAAATAGATAAATCATAGAGTTACCAAACATATTCTTGTGATACACACAACTATCAAATGCACTCCTCGAAAATCCATGTGTAGTCATGAATGCATAAAACCTCTTGTACCACTGTCTAGGGGATTTCTTCAAACCATACAAAGACTTCTTTAGTTGGCATACATGATCTTCTTGTCCTTCAGCTAGGAAACCTTCAGGCTGATCCATATAGATTGTCTCTTCTAGATCACCATGTAAGAAAGCAGTTTTGACATCAAGTTGTTGAAGCTTTAAATCAAATTGTGCAACCAATGCTAGTAGCATGCGAATTGAGCTATGTTTCACGACTAGAGAGCAGATCTCATTGTAGTCAATTTCCTCCTTCTAGCTGAAACCCTTTGCAACCAATCTCGCCTTAAACCTAGCATATTCTACCTCTGGAATACCCCCTTTCTTTCTGTAGACCCATTTGCATCCAACTATTCACTTCCCCTTTGGCCTTTTAACTAATACCCATGTCTCATTTTTGTGAAGAGACTATATCTCTTCCATCATGGATAACTACCATTGTGCAACATCTTTGCAAGAAGTTGCTTCAACATACGAGGAGGGCTCGAGATCCTTAATCTCTTCTTCTATAGCTATGAACGCATATGCAATCAAGTTTTCTTGCTCTATAAGGCGTTCTGATTTCCGTATTTGACTGTTATCCCTTCCTTTCAAAATTGTGTATGGTTCATTGACAACAAGTTCTTTAAGATTTGCTTCTTTTGACTCATCAACTTGAGTCTCTTGATCCTTTTCCTTGGTAAGCTCCACCGGTAGCTCCACCTGCTCGTTGTTCTTGTTTCTTCATAACTCTACGTAAACTTTACGAGGATCAAGTATAGAAGATTCATCAAAGGTAACATATCTACTAACTACAAATTTGAGTAAATAATAACACAAAAGTTTGTACCCTTTTACTCCATCTATATACCCTACGAATATGGCCTTTTTAGCCCTTGGTTCAAGATTTCCTTCATTAACATGATAATAAGCTAGACACCCAACTATTCACAAGTATTAATAGTTAGAGGGTTCACTTGACCAGAGCTCATTCGGAGTCTTAAAGTAAATCACTGATGTTGGAGATTGATTGACAATATGAGGAGCAGTATGAACTGCTTCAGCCCAAAATACTTTGGACATCTTGTCTTGTAAGAGCATACAACGAGCCTTCTCAAGAAGAGTTTTGTTCATTCTCTCAGCATATCCATTTTGGTGTGGTATGTGCCTGACCGTCTTATGTCTTGCGATCCTATGAACCTTGCAGAAATCATTGAACTCTTCACTGCAAAACTCCAAGCCATTCTCTGTGTGAAGATACTTGATTTTTCTCTCTATTTGATTTTTAACCAAAATATTCTACTCTTTAAATGCTTCAAAAGCATCACCTTTTGCCTTCAAAAAATGCACCCAAACCTTTCGTAAAAAAATCATCAATGAATGTGAGAAAATATCTCTTTCCTCCATTCGATGGAAGCTTAGAGGGACCCCATAAATCTGAATGGATGTAATCTAGCACCCCTCTTGTGTTGTGCTTGCCAGTATTGAAGCTGACTTTTTTCTGCTTCCCTAAGACGCAGTGCTCACAAAATTCAAATGTGTTGATCTTCTAACTATTCAAAAGGTTGCGGTTGCTCAACATCTCCAGCTCTCGTGCGCTCATGTGACCTAGTCTCACGTGCCATAATTTTTCCCTGCCATCATTAGATAACTACACTGTAGATGAATTTACAGAGCTAATAATGGTGCTTCCCGTAAGTGTGTAGAGGCCAACCTCCAGCTTGGCCTTCAGCATGACTAAAGACCCTTTAGTCACTTTCATAGTTCCTCCTTCACTCATGTACTTGTAGCCTTGTTTATCCAAAGTACCCAGGGAGATCAAATTCTTCTTCAGATTAGGAACATGACAGACTTATGTAATAGTACTCACGATTCCATCATGAAAGCGAACACGAACTGAACCAATGCCAATTATTTTACAAGTTGCATTATTGCCCATTAATACGGTTCCTCCACTTGTTTCATAGCTGCTGAGCCAATCTCTTCAAAATGTCATATGCAGAGTACAACCAGAGTCTAAGACCTTTTTGTTGTCATAAACTCCACTATTACATGATGTTGTTAGTACATAATCATCATCAGAACCATGTACTTGCTCAACAATGGATGCACTCGCCTTTTCTTTGGACTTCAACATAAGGAAATTTCGTTCAAAGTGCCCCTTCTTGTGACAGCTCAAACACTCCGCATTCTTCTTGTTCACACCAGACTTTGTTCTATACTTTGATTTGCTCCTTCCCTTTTGGCTAGTACGACCTCTCACAAAGAGCCAACTAGCTTCGTCACCTTTGTCTCCTTCAAAATGCATCCGCACATCACAAGAGTTAAGTGCTTGTCGCACTTGCTCAAGAGTGATAGGATCTTTGATATACATTATTGAACTCTCAATATGACGATATTTTGAAGTCAATGAAAATATAAAATAACATGCAAGCGTCTCCTCATCCTTTTTAATTCCAGCAGTCTATAAGTCCATCACAAGTTTATTGAACGCATCTAGATGGTCCTGAAACAAAGTACCTCAATCTATCTTAAATGTGTGAAGACGCCGTTCTAACAACATCCTTGTTGTCACTGACCGGTCCTGGTAAAGCCCTTCTAGAATTTTCCATAACTCTTTGGCCGTCTCTTCGGTACTTGTACTCATTTCACAAAGTACATTAGGTGCAAGGGATAGTTGGATTACACTCAATGCATCTCATTCAATCTTCTCCTTGTCGAAATACGATGTCTTATCGGGGTACTTTCCGTCAATAGCATGGATTGAACCTTCCCATCCGCAGTAACACCATCATCTGGATCTTCCAGATATTGAAGTTGTTTCTCCCACTAAATCTATCAATTTCAAACTTCATGGAACTTATCTTTACTTGTACTTCCTCTTCTACTACAATGTATTTGGAAATACGGAAAACCAAAGTAATTCTTTTCTGATGTGAAAGTTCAGACTATGCTGCAACCACAAAGCATACTCAGATAGAACCTTGGGTCTGATACCAATTGTTAGCGGAAACGTGAAAATAAAGAGAAAGGAAGAACAATAATATTTAACGTGGTTCAGATCAGAATGAACCTACGTCCACCAGAGAACAACTGCACCAATATTTATTTCACTCCAAAAGAGTACAAATGAAATACTACAAGAGAGAGAGAAGATCAAATACCTTAGAAGGTGAGAAGGCAAGTGAGAGGATGTCATGAAAATGAATTAAGAGCTACCTATTTATAGGAATTAATTCTTCCTATTGACGACATCCATGACATCACTATGTGTCAAAAATGTTAAGGTTAAACATGTGAACCCATTTTATGGTTTACCAAAATTTCACCTACCAAGATACTATCTTGACCTTTTATTTTGTACTAATTATCTTCCTACCAAATCTTCATATTAATTCATCTTCCATTGAGTTTGATTCTACAAGGAACAAACCAAGCCTTTCAGCACACTTTGTATAATCTGCCTGATGATAACCTCCTTTTGTTTCTGCTTGTGCTGAAATATTCTGTAATTGTGTTTCATCCATAGAAAATATATGGTTCTTGCCAGTTTCATTCTATATACATGTGCCGCACTGCCCTTCATATGTGCTAATGCCCATTGTATTTCATCATGTCAACTTAGGCCATGTCTCTGAATCCATTGTCATGTTAGAATCTTATTCCAAACTCCTATAGTGAATGAGCATTCAAAGAACAAGTGTTCAATGTCTTCATCTTCCTCTTGACATAGTGGACAAGTCATGATAATATTTATTCCCTAATTTTCCAATCTGACATTTGTTGATAATATCTTATTAAAGGTAATATATAGTATGAACAACCACTTAGGGTCTCCATAGTTTGCCCAGACCAGCTTCCTTCACTCTACCCTTTCTGTGGATCCTCTCATTTTCTTATCGACCTCCTTGATAGAGTAGTTTACAATATTCAACAGTGCTTGTTCATTAGCAACCAATAGATCTTTGTGTGCCTTGAGTATTTTATTTACCATTCATGAGGCATGCGTGACTTGTATTTCCCATATTTCTTCTTGCCCATAGTAGCTGTGAATTCACTTTACCCATAGTTTATGTGACAAAATGTTGTAAATATTCTATTACCTTATAAGTTAGCAGTATCATAGGAGAAATCTGTAAGAATCATAGGAGAGATTTGTAGGATATTATTTTACATTTGGTATAGCTTCTTACTAGTGTATATATACATGTAATATTGATATCTATGAAATAAGAAGTTTTGTTGATTTACATGGTATCAGAGCCACTAGGGCTCAAGATCTTGATTCAAAAAATTTGGAACTTTTCCTAGCATCTTAGAAAAAGGTTTTGACTTCTTGGATTTAGCAGATTACGTCTGCGCTTGCTTTCCCAATATCGACTTCCAGGTTTGTATTTTTGCCTTGGCTTCTGTGACTGCTTTGGTAAGTTCTAGTGTCGATCTATTGCTTTTCTCGACCAGTTTGGTGGTAGATTTTTTATCATTTGTTCTTCTTGATCAATTTCTTGGCTAAACATTAGTTAAAATAACTGAGGATAAATCTGACATGACTGAAATTGTTCCAGCATCATCCAAAATTACAGATTCTAAATTAAACGGGTCTAATTATTTAGATTTGAGTAGAAAAATCAAGATCTACTTGCGTAGTGTTGAAAAGGATGATCATCTTATACAAGATCCTCCAACCGATGATGGTAAAAAAGGCTTTGCTTAGAGATGATGCTAGACTAATCTTGAAAATCATAAACTCTATTGATAATGAAGTTGTTGGTTTGGTTAATCACTGTGAGTTTGTGAAAGAATTAATGGATTATTTGGAGTATTTGTACTCTGGCAAAGGTAATTTATCTCGGATTTATGAAGTTTCTAAGGCTTTCTATTATTCTGAGAAGAAAGCTAAGTCACTCACTACATACATCATGGAGTTCAAGAAAACCTACGAGGAACTGAGTGTACTTTTACCATTTAGTACTGATATCAAGGTGCAGCAAGCTCAGAGGAAAAAAATACCGATAATGAGTTTTTTAGCTGGACTCCCCTCTGAGTTTGAGACTGCTAAATCACAGATTCTCTCCAGTTCTGAGATCACTGCTCTCAAAGATGTTTTCAGTCGGGTGTTGCGCATAGAGAGTACTCCTACCAATCAACATACTAATGTGCTTTTTGCAAAAGGAGAAGGGGGAAGAAATAATCCAGGGAGATGGAACAACAACAATGATGCAGAAAATGGGAACAATAACAAAGATGGAGAAAAATGGAATCATAACAATGATGCAGGGCAATGGAACCATAACAATGATGCTGGGAGATGGAACAATGACAATACTTGTTGGTATTATAAGGAACCCGGGCACATAAGGCAAAACTGTACGAAATTGCAGAATCACAACCAACAGACACAGACTTCCACTGTTGCTGCCACTTCGAGTTCACCCTCAACTGTTACAATCTCCGCTGATGAGTATGCTAGACTTACAAAGTATCAAGAATCAATGTCAGCCCCTGCCCTTACTGAGTCAGGTAACAAATGTCTCATTTCCTCCTCAAGCAACTGGATCATTGATTCGGGTGCCACAGATCACATGACAGGTAATCCCAACTTTTTTCTAAATTCCAGGCACATAAAGTACCATCCTCTGTTACCATAGCTGATGGGTCTAGTTATACCATTGAGGGATTTGGGACCATTAACCCCACTTCATCTATTACTTTGTCCTCTGTGCTAGGCTTACCTAGTCTTGCTTTTAATATAATTTATGTGAGTAAACTTACCAAAGAACTAAAATGTTTTGTCTCATTATATCTCGATTATTGTCTTTATCAGGATCTTATGACGAAGCAGATTATTGGTAAAAGGACATGTATCAGACGGTCTATACATTCTTGATGAATAGGCACCTCCATCAGTTGCTTGATCCAGTATCGTCTCGTCATTTGAAGCACATTGTCGTTTGGGACATCCTTCTCTTCCAGTTTTGAAGAAATTATGTCCTCAATTTCATAATGTACCTTTAATAGATTGTAAATCTTGTCATTTTCAAAACACCATAGAAGCTTGTTATGTAACACCCCGTATCTGAAACAGACCAAAAATGCAGATTTTGAGAAGTTGCAGGTGCAACTTACGGTCACCATCCACGGACCGTAGATCAAACCACGGTCCGTGCTGGTGGTCCGTGGTTTACCACTGCAGCCCCTCCCCAG